>JAUKWD010000117.1:0-10600 GCA_032356645.1 Aegina citrea | reverse complement strand
CAATGGCGAATCGAAAAACGAATTGAATAATACAATGAATCATACAATATGAATCATACAATAACTTCAGGTTGGTATTATGGTACCTTGTACCATAGGTGCCGCAGACTAGTTTTAAGATCATGTACACTATTTTTTGGATTCCTCGTCAATTTTCAATTATGAAATGGTTCCGTCTTTCAACTTTGACTCAAGTCTTTCAACTTCGACTTTTCATTTTAGCGCCTTTTGGCGCCATAAAGCGCCATGAGGGCGCAATAGGCAACAGAGACTAATTTTAAAGACAACATAACCATTTTTTGGATTCCTCGTCAAATTTTCGTGAAGAATCGGATTTGAAAGTATTTAAACATCGATTTTTCATTTTGACGTCTTAAAGCGCCAATATGGCGACATAGGCGCCGCCGACTAAATATTCAGACCACGTTTCCGATTTTTTTTGGATTCCTCGTCAAATTTCCGTTAAGAAACGGTTCCTAAAGTCTTTCAAAATCGACTTTTCATTTTGGCGCCCGAAGGCGCCATTGTGGCGCCATAGGCACCGCAGACTAAAGTTTTAGACCGAGTACCAAGTTTTTTCGATTCCTCGTCAAATTTCCGTTAAGAAACGGTTCTTAAAAACTTTCAACTTCGAGTTTTCAGTTTGGAGCTGCAGACTAAATTTTCAGACCAATTTCCCGATTTTTCGTCAAATTTCCGTTGAGAAATGGCTTTTAATGTTTTTGAAAATCGATTCTTTCATTTTGGCGCCTTAAGGTGTAATTATGGCGCCATAGGTGCCTAATACTAAGTTTACAGACCAAGTACCTTACTTTTTTGGATTCCCCGTGAAATTTGCGTAAAGAATAGATCATAAAAACAAAATATATATGCAACGCCCAGAGCTTTTGAAAACACTCAATTCGAACCGCACTACCACGCAAACTTGGAGGAACAGTGAATGACTGCGAGAAGAATCGTGTAGCCATCGTTGTCTGTGGCGCGACGACATGTCACACAGATCCGCTTGCCACTACTCATCGATTGCGTTTCATCGATTTATTTCGCGCAAAGTTGTACCGCACCGGCTTGTGAAGCGTGTACGTAAGCTGCGTCTCAAACCACTTGCGCACGTCGCGTCGCGTGATTGATGGGATCGGATTGACGAATGATGACCTTCCCTCGCAACAGGCGCTGAAACAACGCGAACTTTAGATTTACGTTTTCAATTTTAACGGGCTCGTCAGACACGACAACCATTTAACCGCGTCATCGTCGTCGTGAAATGATGACCGCCACACACGCAATGTATTTTTATAGAATTTTTGACCATTTTTCTAGAGGACCCAATAAGGGGCCCAAGGGGGACCCCCTACCCAAATCCCACGGCGGCCTAGGGGGGCAATGGAGATCATACATGGACTACGGAAACGAATAGCATAGCACCTATACCAAAAGTGGAGATGAGAATAACGCGTTCATACTTTACTAGATATATATATTATACGTTTACAATCTATTTACAACACGCGATATTAATACTTCCACATGTCCGTAGGGCAGCGTGGCGAGGCCGCCCTCGCATACCCAACGTTTATCGTCGAAGTTGATGTCGAAGCTTCACCTTGCGGTGAGCGACAATCTCGTGCGCATACGCTGGTCGTCCGCTGGTTGTCGAGTACGCAGTAGCGGTAGTGCTCGTGCGTCAGCTGTTGTTTTACTTCCGCGCTGCTGTTGCCTTTATTCTTCATGTCGATCGCTTCGCGGCGAAGTACGTCTCGCGATCTCTTTCGTCAATTAGAAATGAGTAACACTTAGCGCGCGCGCCGACAAACTCGCTCATGCGGTACCCTACATTGTCCTTAATATTTCCGAGGACTTTCTTGTTGCGCTTGCGGAGCGCCGAGACATCTTTCTCGCTCATGCCGGAGAAAACGCGGTGAGTTGGCGGGTAGCCGCTTCATTCGAACTCATCATCATTGGCGATAATAACAGCGTAAATGTCGCGCACGCGAATTCGATAGCAGAGCGAATCGGTGTCGGTGAAGAGATGAGTTCTCAACGGTCGCGGGTACTAGACCACCATATACCCGTAATGGTACCGTCCCATCCAGCCTTTACTGTTCTCCAAGACTGTGAAGCCGACATAGCCCGGCTTGCTCAACGTCACGCTCTTCTGGTAGTTTAGTTCTCGACCGCATAGAGGTTTTTGGTGATGGTAGTTGCCTTGCGTAACGTTGGCCGGGCCGTGAATTTGTTGAAACGCTCAAGTACGGTAATGAAATCCAACTGGCGGCAATTCCGAACGTTTTTCATGGTTTTGCTTAACATGGCGTTATTCATTCACTTGAAATTTCCTTACCAAAGTCGGACATGGCGAGCGTTCTCTGCGTGGTGTTAAAGGCAATCGGACCACGGACTTTCATTAAACCAGAGCACGCGGAGAACGTTTCAGAGTGAGGAACAACTGCAGATTACGATAATGCGTGACGTATTTACGCTTCGGCTCCAGCGATAGTACATTTTTTTCGACGCTGGCGTACGCTTCCGCGTTCTCGCTAAACGCGCCGAGAAGTTCTTGCTGAGCTGGAAACAGCATCGCGTATGTCTTGGCTCGTTTTCCGGCGCGAGCAGAAAGTCCGCGAATAGTTCGTGCAACTCATCTAGATAGTCCATATCAATTTCCCTCGCGCATCCGCGCGCCGGATCTGGCGCTATGTCCATGATTTCCGCGACTGTCTCGGGTAAGTTTCTCGATTCGAGCTACTTTCTCTATTATGAATCCTCCAGTGGTCGTAATACATGAGGTGGTCACGACGACCTTCCTCCGCGCATATTCTGAACCACAAAAACAAGGAAGTTTGTTACGTGTGCGATTTTAGATTAAACTAGGAGATAATTAACATACTTTAATCGTTGACCTGTATACATTAGGCGCTATTTTGTCGTTTAACATCATGAGTACGAGCACAAGGAACAAAAGGCGTAGCGTGTAAGAACTTACCGCTTCGATTAACAAATGCGTGTTCAATCTTCAATCAACTCGAGCCGTACGAGCATGAATTATACCGGCGTCCCACGTGAGCCTGGGCGTCGTACAACCGTTTGTAGTGATCCAGGCACATGGCGCGAAAAACGTGTATTACATCGGAGAGCAGCAGTACATTCGTGCGGAGGTACATAACGTGATACTCTTCCATAGTTTTGATGTCAACTGCTGCCCATACGGCATGCGCGTGCGCAAAGTCCCCGTCGCGAATACTTTCTGTGGAAGCGCAGTTTCGTGTAAGCATTCTAACAAGTCCATATATTCGTATGGGTAGACCCATTTCCGATTCAGAAGCAAGAGTTTCGCATCCATGCGCTTAACGATTCGTTTCGGTATTCCATATCGGCGATTTCCGCTACACGGACCTGATGGGGCAGAATGTGTCTGTTTAATAAAACAATCGCATCCGCATTTTACCGAAAAATGTTATGCTAGCTTCTTGACCCGTGTTTTTTAAATGTGTTTGATGGACAACGAGCTACGCGCTTACCATGCCCATGTCCACGTCAGCATTCAAACGGACGTGTTGGTTGATGAGGTGTGCCGATGAAATCTCATCCATCTCGTCGTCGATATCGGATTTGGGCGCAGCTGCATCTTCTCATGTAGGAAATGGAGAAGTTTCATACAGACGTGTTTTTCTTCCTAATCATTTAATGACATATCACCGTTGCGTCGTGCTCGTCGTCGTCGTTGAAGCGATAGCGTGACGTCGGCGCAATGAGTTTTTTTATTTCCGTCGCCGTCCAAACAACATCCTCCTCCTCGTCGTCTCTGCTGAAGTTTTCGTTATCGTCATCACTGTCGACCGTCTTAGCGACCTCGACGACCTCAAGGTAGCGTCGCGTGTTGATCAGCTGGTCTGCGCTCAGATTGTTCGAGGCTGGATTGCAAAACCGCGCACGAGTCATTAAACGTAATGCCTCCAATTGAAAAGGTAATATGCTTTTCCGTGTTGTTCGAAATACACGTCATAGCACCAAGGCGAGCCTTCGATGCCTTCAGGATCAAATAACCGTCGTAGTTTTAAAGATTGTGAAAGAAGCAGGTGACTTCAATGGATTTAAATTTGATTAGGTAGTTCAGGTTGCAATGGTTGTGTCTTGCACCTCAAAACACGCCCGTTATGTGATCATGTTCGGGATTTTCCCGTTCACGGATTCCGGATCGGGCTTACCAATCTCGCTGTCGAACAAGTACAGCAATTTTTCGCAGATGTGACATATTGAAGCCTCATCAAAATGGCGCTGCCTCCTCGTTGGTGAGAACGGGTTGCAGTTTCGGCGCGGCAAGCCATGTTCGGATGCGCTGATCGTCCTCCAGAATACGACCCCAAAACCTGTCCGCACAGTTCTCGTCGTGAAACATCACGGGCGGTTCGTGGAAACGCGGGTCCGCAGAACAGAGCTGGTACGCCACACCGCACGCAACGTGTCTTCTTGTTTTGGTTGTGCTCCAGCCAGCGCGCAGTCCTTGTTCAAAATCACCGTTCCGGTACTTGGAAAAGCGCAGTGTGCCGTTTTCATTGCGCACGGGTTCATCGGGTGCGGGCACTTCTGGAAACACGGTATCGTACCTCGCATATCGCCTCAAAATCCGTCACGAACCAGAACGGGAACGGCAACTGCTTTTCAATAGCGGTGAAAAAACTTGATTTTACTGATTATCTCACGTCGGTTTCGGTATCTTTACCGCTTGCGCCTTATGCATCGTGGATCTCTCAACGTGATTTGCAAGCACCCTCTCGGACGGCACATCGTCAGGCAGCGCTTGCAGATTTAGTGCGCGCATTTGTTTCCAGTGACTTGCCCAGTGACTTGCGCTCAACATAACCCTGACACTTTGTCCATCGTCCAGAAGCAGCAAGTTTCCGTGGCAATGTACGTTTTCCGAATTCAGATTGGGTAATCGTAGAGGGCGGACTTAATTTTTCTAGCGTGTATATGTTTATCGAGGTGTGTTTGCGCTTCTCAAAGGTGTCGAAGTCCTCTGTCTCCATCGATTTGCGGTAGTTGGTAAACTCGTGCTCGTATTTGTAATAGCGAGAGACGCTACAGGTTCTCGATATCTTCACCGTACTTTTCGGCGAGCAAGCACCACCTGAAGCTGTTATTGTCGAGACACTGCACGTTTACACACGCTTCTTTTGCTGCAATCGCCACAGGCATTTCGTGAACGTGGATTCGGTGGTGATGCAACTGTGAAGCAGCTTCGAAAGGTGCGGGATAAGGCCGAAGTGGTGGGTCGTCTCGTTCTCAATAAAGAGAAGGCTAACATGTTCACGGGCTTCTGTCACTAATGTGCTCGTTCGAAGCGGCACCATGCATTCGTTGTTGACCAGCGCGTACACATGGATGGCGATGAAGTTCGCCTCTTTAAGCGACCGATATTGTCCACGGGCATGGGCGTGGGCGAGTGGACCTCTTTGATCACGTGCTGGTAATTGCGATAGTTCGAAGCACGATTCGCGTTTTTACCATCCACGGGCGATCCACGGGCGATCTACGGGCGGGTGAACCCGTACTGTGAACCTGGGAACACCGTTAGTGAACCTGGGTACACCGTTATACTCAAATGAATCATGAGTATATCAGACGTAATGAATCCCTTTGGGGAGAGGGAACAAGAGGGAAATCACAAAATCTATTGAACGAGAGGAAAATATATTATACATGAGTATTAGATCAAACGTATCTGTGTAAGTCAGGCACAACGGATTTTTGGTGAGACGGAACAAAAGAAAAATTGCAAAATATATTGAGCAAGCGGAAAATCTATTGAACATGAGTATTAGATCAAACGTACCAGTTATCATCTTTGTTCTTGATGTTGAGTATCGCAGTCTTCCTTCTAATGTTCGTGAAGTGCGGGATGTGCGCCCCAGCTCTCAGTGGGACGTAATGTTAAATATGCACATCGAGGTCGACGAAATGATTGATGATCCAACCAGATCCGTTCCGTTCGAATGTGTCAACCTGGTGCCAGATACGTCGTAGGGCAACTGCGAGCTGCAATTCAAGTGGATCTCTCGATGTCGAGGTGACCGGCTCTGTTTGAAAGTAGACGGGCGGCACCGTCACTATGTCAGGATTAATCGCTTTTGCAAACAAAACACGAAAACGCGTTTGTTATTTAATGTTGATGTTGATGGAATCGAGAAAAGCGCTTGCGTTTTTTTATGAACGCCTCGTTTAAACTGGCGATCATGCTTTCGTCGTTCTGGTGCATGAAACGCAGACGCATGGTTCAACGTGTGATCGAGTAGCTATCGTGGTAAAAAATATATATTAAAATATTCACAATGTTTTTCCAAGTGGACATTTGATTCGTGTTACCAGCGGTTAAAATATAATTATCGTTCATAAAAATGCTCCAATGGTGCAACAGCTTCTTGATATTATACGTCACTACGTATGGTAAACGTACATGGAACTTCGGTAAATTCTCTCGCTAACGATATAAAAGCAGTCCAACGACTAAAAATATACCATCCGCGGTTCTGTAGTAGGTCCTCATCCACCTTGTTGGATTGGGCGTTTCCGAAAATGCGGTTGCCCGTGCGCGGATCTCTGGTGGAGCCGCAAACCGTTCGGTGCAGTATAATCTTGACCACACGTGCGGCAATGATAATCTGGAGAGAGCCGGTAACGATTTAGATGCGCATCAAATTTTCTTGGTTCGAAAAATACATCGCGCAGGTATCGCACTCGAGAAACTCCCGTCCATGATAAAAAATGGTATCGTCGCTGATAATACGGTCAAATCTCGGGCGTTTCGCCATCTCCACTGTAGTAAGATATCAATAAACGTTTACTTTGTTCGTGTTATACATTACTTGCGGTTTGTTTAAATGACGTATGCGCATGCGCAGAATGTATATTTGAAGCTCAGAAAGGGAAATAATATTTGGAACGTTTTTAAATTGTTTTTAGCAAAAGGAAAAATCTCGATGATAACGATTCTTTTATTGTACTTAATGTACTTACGTGTATCCGAGGTAGGTGTTGAAATGACCGGTTTCGGTATTCTATCGGGATGGGCCTTCTTCCTGTGACGAAACATATGTGTTTTCGCGCTATAAGTTCGTTCGCTTTAGGTGCAAGGAAACATGATAAAGTCAACAACAGTCCTCACAATAACTCAACGCGCGACAACTGAACTGATAAAAAGATTCCACCAGTTCTTCACGCAAATCGCTTTGGGGATGATAACCGCGAAGCCAGTATAGAGAACATCGGAAGCAATCGGTATAACGAACAGTGTGATCTTTGAGTCACGCTTGAATGAGTTCTGAGGCGCGCAAGTAGATCTGCAATCTTCGTGATCTTTTTGCAATTGAACAAAGGCACAAACTGGACGAACAAACAATATTTAAAAAAAAGACTAAATGGTGCTATGGTCCTCAGGTAACTTGTGCTCGAATCCCCTTAAATAATCTACTCGCACAGCTCTGAAGGAAGCAGACGACACTTGTCCCGTATTTTTTTGAGTCTAAAACTTCAATGTTTTCAATTAGTTTTCATCAAATTCGAATTTCAAATATATGAAAAGTGTGGTCTGCCTCCTTTTGAGTCCAATTTGAGGCCAAAATATGTCATTTTGAGCTATTTTCGTCTATTTTCGAATAAATTAGCATGAATTATCTCCAAAATCGTATTTGAACCTAGTTTTCAATTAGATATCATCAAATTTGAGTTTCTAGACCAAAAATGTGGAAAAAGTGTGGTCTGTCTCCTTCAGAGTCTATTTTAGGGCCAAAATATGACATTTTTGGCTTTTTTGTGCTTTTTTCGGCTATTTTTTTGCAAAATGGCCATTGTTAACGTCATTATGACGTTACCCCTCCAAATGACGGCAACTTGTATTGTTCAAAATTATCCTAAAAGGCCCTTAGCAATATGCCTTTTGGGATAGGCACCAAATTATCACCAACGAGAACGTTAAAAGGGCTCCATGGACCAAAATGAGTGCTCAGTATAAGGCGAAAACGGCAATTTTGACGTCATTTTGTTGTGACATATGCCTTTAAGTCATTTTCGTTGCTAGAAAATGCCTTTAAAGTGTTTCCTGATACATTAGCTGGGGTATAGGGGGTGAATATTGACAAAAAATGCAAATAACTTCAAGAGAGGATTCGTGCTCAGAATAAGGCGAAATTGGATATTTTGACGTCATTTTGGCGTCATTTTGACGTCACATATGCCAATACAGTCAAATTCATTGCTTGAAATTTTCTTTCAAGTGTTCCTAGACATAATTACTTTGGTATTGGGGTAAATTCTGGTATGTTACATAACATTAAAATGGTCCAGGTGCCATAAACAAGGTGGTTTGCCTCACAAATAGGGCAAAATTGTCATTGTTGACGTGTTGATGACGTCATATTTTGAGACGACAAAACAAATTGAAAAGCGAAAACTTTTATTGTTGCTTTCTTTCCTCGGTTTCTTTGATATAAGCGAAAAAATGCATAAAAAGTACCTATAATCTGCTCAAAATGTCGAAAATATGCGTTTTCTTGGCGTTTTCTCACATTGTAATACAAAATGCCTATATAATGGTGTTTTGGCAAAAAAACATCGTTATCCGCCCCCTTCCTACCACTCTCATACCACAAACCAATGTTTTTTAACAACCTGGGGTACCCTGCTGATAACTAAACTAGTGCGAATGCTGCCCCCCAGATTTTTTTGGAAATAAAATCGTAGTTCGACTAACATTTTCGATATGCTTGAATGTGACCGTCAGTGGAAACATGTAATTTGATCAAACTTTTTTATAACGATAAACTTGCGCTAAGTTCCCTTTGATTTATCTAGTCGGGATTTCACAATTTCGCTGTATCTCAGACAACTCCATTTTTCGAGGTCTACCGGGTTTTGTATAAGTGGTATATGTTTCTTGTTTTCCAGAATTGCTGAAATTAAAATGTTTATTATGAGGAACCCTAGCTAGGAGAATTTTCCATTCCGATGTGGAGAGGGACACCATGTGCAAAGAGGGAGCAAATCCAGGGGGTGGGGGTTCCCTTCTGGGAAACCAGGAGACCTGCCCTTTCAGTTTAGGGTTTAAAGAACATCAGTAACTTTAGACTAGTAAACTAGTCCTCACTCACTCACGCATGCGCATTATACCTTAAAGAGACATCAATTTTTTCCGCAATGATTGTGCAAAGGAAAGACAAGGAATACACGGTATGTCACCGGTCAATATTCTGACCGGTAATTAGAGAATTAGATAATTAGATAATTAGATAAGATGTTTTCAACCACTTTTAAGTGTTTTGAAGGAACTTGAAAGTGCACGATTATTTTAAACATAATAATTTAGCTATTAACACATTTCCAAATTACACCAAGGTCTCCATTCTAGAGACATTACTGTACATAGTTCAGTGACAGCGCTATTGGAAGGAGATCGTGCTGTTTGTGGGGATGGGTACAAAGCAGATGTGGACCATTGTTATGAATCCCACAATGCACTAGGAAGCCAACCACACAAAAAGCTGCCAGCGTGTTTCACAGTGTCCTAGAATGGTGACCGAATGCTTACCACACCCTTAAGTTTCAAAACCAATTTTTTAAATTTTAGCAAATATTTGTCAAAGTGGGTCTCAAATGGTGTTTTTTTACATCAAAATTGAAAAAAAATCTCCTGTGGCGTACTTCAAATGTTATTTTATACACTATGTTCGGCATTACCGATAAACAAATGAGGAGTTTCATTAAACATTTTTTGAAAACTTTACGTGAATTAATTTTTGCAAATGGCGACGTTGCATATTTCGCGGGAATTAAATTCCGGTCGTTCAAGAAAAATAAAGACATTTTCTTTGCTTTTTAAGAAACAGTTGCTCTAAACTTAAACATTTTTAGTCTGTCTATATCATGTGGTATAGTATGAAGTGAAACACCGGCTTCATAATATGGGCGGTTCAGAAACTAACCTGTGTGTACTTGAACCTCTGTTCGACATCCTTCACAATAGCACCGCAATCGGAACATCGGAACGTTCCCGACACGAGTTCTGGGTGAACGGCATGTGTGCGAACGACCTGTCCGCTGATACGCAGCAGCTGGCCCACCTTCTGTGTCGATAACTCTCGAATCCTATAGTGGACATCAATGTAGTTCGGGTGAAGAGGATTGGGAAATATTGACTAGAAGGAAAGAAATACAACCAATCACCAGAATCAATTTAAATTCAGTTGGACTCTTTCCTTTTTGTGACGTAGCTACTTTACCTATTAAGATGAGGAGGGTAATCCCATATTTTGGACGCAAAAAAAAGAATTAAGACTATCATATACTCTTGAATCCGTGAAAATAGTATGGGGTGAGTTTTGCTCATCTTTTGTAAAAACAAGACATCCTTCCGGTCCTTCCGGTGGTCCCCCGCCCCCGCACCGTCCAATGTATAAAGTAAAAAAGAAATGAAACGGTATTGTTGAATTTGTGAGAAAGTGGATGTTTTAATGGTAATAGACCACAAATGCAGTTTATATGAGATATTAGCAAAAGCCTATGAGAATATTTTGAAAAACTGGTCAAAATGAACATTTTTCGGTCAAAA
>JAUKWD010000116.1:0-10643 GCA_032356645.1 Aegina citrea | reverse complement strand
TGGAGACACAGCTATGCAAAGGCGAAGACAAGACCAAGGAAGGAGGATTGATATATGAATGACGACAAATCCGGGATAAAATAATGTGACAACTGATTGTGATACCGTTGAAAAAAATGGATATATAAATACGTGGAATGATAAAACACGACAAAGAAGTTTGGTACAATATGTAATTATTACTGGATTCTAAAACCCCTCTATCATCAATATCACCTGCGATCAGGTGTGTCCCCGAGTAAGCATCGCCTACTTTCATGAACACCCGCCACATGAAAAAATATATACCAGAAATGAAAAAATACCGACGAAAATCACAAAAACACTCACGAACCAACGTTCTGCCACAACGTCGATATATATCACAATGCCTCCACACATAAGATATACACACGAAGCGCTACAAACGTGTACAATCTTACTATAGGGCGCTACCGCTATAAAAGTACCAATATACCCTTACAATTGTGATTAATAAAAAAATATAAGACAGTTCGTGAAATTTACGTCATCGTCATGTGGGCGTGGTATTTCAAACGCACCCATAAAACTCGCGGCGAAACTTAACTCGTTTGTCAAGTCGATTCTTAGGCGTTCATTGGTGACCTTGGTTTTGCGTAAAAGTCTCTGTGCTGCTGACTTGGTTGTGCAAAAACGTTCTAAAAATACATACTTCGCGCAATTCGCAATGGTTTGGTTCTCTTTTCGATGTAGTCACCAAGATTCATAGCGCTTCGTTTCGTTCCGGGCATGGAAAACGTAACTCGGAGTAAATCTGGCATAACCTAGGTGATGGTATCAATCATCGATGATGGCCGTGGTAGGGGAAACGCGGCAGGGGCACCATGCAATATATATTCTGACTACCTTCAGGAAACCCGTCCAAGAAAGAAATTGAAGACTTTGGAGCTGAAATTGAATTACTGAATTCAATTGGATACCATCGGAACATTGTGAACATGCTTGCCTGTGTTACAAAAGCGAAGCCACTTCGTTTGGTTTTGGAATTTATGAGCGAGGGAAATCTTCGCAGTTACCTTCGGAGAATTAGATATGAGGTGCGTCGTTTTACATTGTAATCTATAAACAAGGTTGATTTAAATAAAAAGTAACTAATGGAGTGCCAGCAGTTGTTACGATACTAATACTAACTTTGACCATGTCCAATACCAGGAGGTTTTTCTTGTATATTACATTGTTCAAGACAGAGTTTATATATAATTTTTTTATTCCTTGTGAAAAATTCCGTAAAGCATGTCTAGAAGTTTGTTAACTTGTTTTTATTTTATTTCATTTTCGAAATATTTTTGTATCTATGTTTTACAAATAATAGCTTATTCTTGATTCAATTTACCAAACTGTAAATTGACGTTTAACTCTCAGTCCCTGTTTGATACTTTGAAAACATTGCCAACGATGTATTTCATTTTAGAAAGAAAAAATGATAGAAGATGCAAAAAGCAAAGCAGATGAAAGGGAAGACGAGGAAATCCAAAATACCTCAATACTGTCAGATAGTCCTTCCCAAATAAATGAAATTCTGGATCCATGTCACCCATCTGATGAAGAACCAACCATTCTTGCAACAGAAGTGAAGAAAGAGGCAATGGAAAGTAAAGAAATCCAAAACACCTCAATACTGTCAGATAGTCCTTCCCAAATGAATGAAATTCTGGATCCATGTCATCCATCTGATGAAGAACAAAGCGTTCTTGGAAAAGAAGCAAAGGAAGCTGAAGAAAAGATGAGCTTGACAGCAGAGAGGATTGAAGATCTTTGTCGATACGGCTGGCAAATAGCATCCGGGATGGTAAACAACTCAGAGTGTATTACACACATTTTCATATTTAAAAACAATATATGGATACTACATAACAGTTTATGAGTGATTTTTCTTTTGTACGTAAGATTAAATACCGATCATAAAATATAATATTCGCAATATTCTAATGAAAGACCATGGTTTACACCATAGCTGTGTAAAAACTGTGCAACAAAAAAACACTGATGGTGTGGTGGCAAAACTTCTGAATTATGTTTTTTTATTGTTCAGAGTGGTAAAATATAGACCTGAGCAGTAAAAGGCCATTTACGGGCTGTCCACCGTTAGTATTTTTTACATTCTTAGCATTTAATTGAATTTTTTCCAGTCTTTAAATACGGGAATTTCGTATTTGAGACTAAATCTTCAATCTGATCACTTGAAACTTTATATATGACATGTGTGAGTGAACTCACAACTAAATATGTTGTGTTTGGTTGATTTAAAAGATTGGTATTGAAACGGTCACCAGAAAGTTTCCGGTGGGGGTATGCGAGGGGTGTTTTATACAAGCGGGGTACCTCTAGGGGTGACAACCTCGGAGTCTCATTTTGTTTATCTAAGGATGAGAAAATAGCCAAACTGTTGATATATACTTATGTCGCAGTGGGAAAAAAACACTAAATTCGCATTTATGAGCAAAATCATTACTCGGAATACGTAACACCCCATCTATTGTTAGTGTAGATAAATTCTTAACTGCAACAATTCGTTCAAGGAGTTCCAGATGGATCAAGGACAAGTGTCGGACAAATATGGATCAGGGGTTAAAATTGCCAAATCTGCTGTTTTGACTATTTTTTTACTGTAAACACTTGAAACTTCATATAAGGCTAGCATGAGGCGGGGGTAAATCACCCAGTGGGGGGGGGGGGGGGATTTTTTCTGCCTGGGGGGATAAAAATGGGGGAGGGGGAGCAGGAAATGATTTAATTTTGGGAATCCCCTCTCAGTACTAGGGGGGACTCTAAAAAATTGTAAGTTTATAAAATATACTCGCTTTGTATAGCCAATTTTTTTCGTCTTCTGCGCGCTGTATCTTAATAATATAAACACAAAAACAATTATAGTTGCGGTGCCATTTACCATATATAACTCACGAACAATTATACTTATAGTATATTTTTTTATATTATACCTATATATTATTAGTACCCATAATGCATGTTGCAATAAAATAACATTTGTGGGTATCCCGAAGTTCTAAGATAAAATGTTGCGCCCCAGGCGATTTTGTTCCCCGAGTGAACATTTTAAGGAGACAAACTATGAAATATTTACGGTACAGGGAGTATAAGATAACGTATTTGTTACTCATAACACTTGAATTAAAACTGTTTTGGGATTTTTAGTTGTCCTATGGGTAATATTAATTAATCTAACCAATATTAGCAAAACTGTAACTGATTATGGTCCAGAGTGTCAGAAATTACAAAATCCGCATTTGTGACTGAGGACTTTTATGGCGGAATTGTTGTATGAAAGCATTAACAATGAACCAAACAAACGAATAATGATGGTCCATGTGTTGAAAGTAAGGATGGATACTGACAGCTTGAGCTGCTTTTTGGATTTCAGATATTTTATTTGTGAAAATATTGGATGTAAGCATAAAAATGAGCTAAACTGTCAAATAATTCTAACCCGGGTGTCAAATATCAGTAAATCGTATTTTGTGACCAACATCATTATTTTGAACTTGGTATTTGACTACTACCCTCAAACTGACATAATAATCGCTAGTCCAAACAATGCTAAAAAACTATCGATACACGTTTTTTTATTATAGGAAACCTCAATTTTGAGCTTTTGGGGGTTAAATTTGAAAGCATTTTCTTGAAATATTTGCTGTACAGGAGAAAAACAAATTATTGGGTGGGGGTATGGGGATTTCCAGATATTTTGAATTTTGTGCTAAAACTCCAGGCCTGACCCAGCAAACGGATCTCAATAAGATCTCAATTAGTCGGATTAAGTTCCTTTTCTTGCCATGTTGTAACATTTTTTTCGACGGAATTAACTATTTCTGTGTGTTTTTGTTTACTCTCCATATTTCTGTATTTATTTTAATACAGCATCGGGGGTCGCGTGTGACGAATGAATTTAGGGTTTGTTGCTTTGAGGAAGAATTGGTTTGAGATTATTCAGATACTTTGTGTTATATTTGCGCTATATTTAAGGATCTAAGCTTAAAAATTGAGCCATACTGTACAATAATTATGCTCCAAAGTTTACAAGTTTGTGACGAAAACTTCATAAATGCCTATTGCGTGTATATCTCCAACTTGAATTTTGTTTTGAGATTTTCCAGTTGTTTCATGGGTGAAGCTTTTTTTATTTAAACTTAACATAGAGCCAAACTATCAAATAACTATTGACCAAGGCTAAACCATAAGTAAATCAGACTTTTTACTAAACTTTTACTCAGAATGAACGATAGTTCACCAATAAAAACTATTTGAGAAGTTGTTCTCTAAACTGCATGGCCTTTTTTTAGGAAGCATACATCGAAACTTATATCATATAATAACCCGGTTTCCGAGGCTGCTTCGCCGGGGAAGAAACTGAGGGTATGTTCAAATAGACCGAACGAAGTGAGGTCTATTTTAACTGCCCGAGTTTTCTTCCCCGTCGAAACAGCCAAGGAAACGGGTTATTATTTGATTATAACCCACCCTGGGCGAATTACCCGGAAAAATATCCATTTACAAAACCAAAAATTTGCGATTGCGCACCTTTATTTTGTCATACATTATAGTTTGTACTCGACCCGGATAGCCGATCGCGCCGTAATCTCTGTAAAACGTTTTGGTTTCTACAATTGGAGTGCGAGAACAATACCAAGCGAAATTAAGAACAGTGAAGTGCATTGTTTGTTTGCAGTAAATCGATGAAATACTTGCTGGAATGTCGATGCAATATCCTGCAGGATATTTACTATATAATTGTTCTTTTATACTCCCGGTTTCTTCTTGCTCAAAGAACCCGGAAGCACGCAATACTACACAAAGGAAAACAAAGACACCTTCCCGTTTCCTTGGCTGTTTTCAAGGGATATAAATTTAGTAATATGTACGTCACTGGGCATGATTTATTTGACAGTTTGACTCATTTTGTTTATGATTAGATCCCAAATATAACCCAAGAATAATCTAGAACACTTTGAAGCAATTATTTTAGTTGAGACCCACATGTTTTGAGAAAATATTTTGGTCTCAACTTCGGATTTGGTGATACTTTACACCCTGATTAGTAGATTTTTTTGCTAACTTTTCATATTTAACAACAAAAATATTACGCATGTGGGAACTGAAACACCTCAAAGCTATATTTCAGTTTGGAATCAGAGTGATGATTTTGGACACAAATGTAGATTAAATGATTTGTGATAGTTTGGCTCATTGTCATACTTAAATCAACAAAATTCACCCATGGAAGATCCGAAACACGCAAAGCAGTAATTATTCAGTTGGATGTCTTTCCATACTAGCACCATATTTAATTGTACGTGTACAGAGTTAACAAATACTGATTTGGTGAGTTTTGTCCCAATGAACCATAAGTAGTTAAATAGAGTTTGGCCAGTTTCTCAACTTATATCCAAACATATCTAGTTTGGGACTAGGTTCAGATTTTCCATATACAAAGTTTCAAGTGGCCAGAGCGATGAGTTTAGTGATAGATGGGAACTTTTTGTTTTAAAGTCTTCTCGAGAAAAATCGTAGTAAATTCACTATTATGGATAAAGGCCCGTAACGTAAATTCACAAAGTTCACAGACAATCAACCACTTTTTTGGCACTTCTTAATCAATGAAAAATATACTTTCAAAAATGTAACGCTTAAGCTTTCTTCCACCGGACTATGATAAATAATCAGTTTAACTGTTTAATCAGTTTAACAGTTTAATAATATTACCAGAAAAAATATAATAAGTTCATTGAACGTAGGCCACACTAAAAACATTGACAAGTTGAAGGTGTCGTATTCGGGCAACTTTAATGCCCCTTTTTACGCACCTTTTACTGCAACACGAGGCATGGAAAAGCTACGTAATTTGTTTTGCATTTTCCGTAACTTTCCGATTTTTGCGATTTTGCGATTTTTGAGATTTAAACCTCTAGAACGTTTTCTGAAACTTATCGGCACCTTTTTCAACTATATTTTCGTTATAATATGGAGACTACAACTTGGAAAAATTAAGGTCCATAACAGCTCCACATCGAAAGTAAATGAAACAAACGCATTTTGTTCTTAAAAAGCACCGAAATCCATATATTTTTTAAATTTTAAACATTGCGTAACAAGTATCTTATGTTTTTTGGACAATTCCCAAGCTCGTATATGTTGATGTATCGATAAAAAATAATGACGTAGTGTGAAATTTTTAATATATTCTCTAATGAAAAGCTACCTTTGGGTTATTTAATTGTTAGGGGGAATTCTTGAAAATGTATTTGCAAAATTTTCGACAAAATCATGAAATGCAAAAATGAGTGGTTAGTGAAATTACTTTAAAAGAAATATCACAAAAACTCGATTTTTCTTAAATAAGAAGCTTAATTTTTTTTCTAAATATTTTTTCTTCGAAATATAAACTGGAAATGAGGCCCGACCTTTTTCGATCATAAGCTGAATGCAATTACAGTTGAATAGTACGATTAAATATGTAATCACTATACAATATAAAGCAGTTTGCTTAGAGTTGTCTCAAATAGTATGGGAGAACACAGTCATATTGACAGCTGTGTGTTCGTAATTGATAATTTTTAGGTTTGTCAATCTAGCATATCATACTTTATTGTTTCAGTTTCCTCACTCGGCAAAGTCTGTTAAGGTAGCGTAAGAGAAAAACGTTTCAAAATAACTATGTTTTTTTGAGATCACCTATCAGATATTTTTGTGCGAAATTAAAAAAAATCACTTACAAATTTGCAAAACATTGTGATTGTATTGTCTTTTTGATGATAAAAAACCTGTAGTATATATCTCACCACAAGGAACCAAGGAACTCACTAATTTTCCCTTTATATTTTCCAACTAAGACATCAAATTACAATCAATTACAAACATCAAAACATCATGATGCCTTGTTAATTTCTCACTTTTATTGTATTTTTTTGAAACCACACCATGCCTCACATCATGACTATTATTATTATTCATAATGTTTTTTATGGTTGAAAATCTCCGAATCAATATACTTAAACAAAAAAAAAGTAAACATAAATTTAGTTAAAATAAAAACTTTTAAAACAGCAATTTTTCCTCAAAACATGCTAATAATTTTGAATTAGCGTTTTGTTAGTATATTCATTATACTCTCAATTGCAATTACCGAAATTATGTAATTTTGACATTAAATCCACCTTATCGGATGTGGTGGAACTGAAACTCTAGAACATTTAAGCAATTTTTCTCAGTAACAATTCCGAGCTTTAAACTTTTGTCAAAGTAAAATATATGCTCAATTTAAATATACTTTATAAACAACGACAAGCACAAAGCAAAGAAACGTGTATTCTTCTCTAGTACTTTTTGCGATGGCGCCAAAAAATGATTTAAAACACCTTTTTTCAAAAAAATAGTTTGGGATTGGTAATAAAGTATCGTCTAGGGGAGGTGGAGGATATCAGGGGGAGGGGGATTTTTTCAGGGCTTCTATGGTGGGCGAAGGGTCTAGGTGGGGGTGTGGGGGGGGGGGTTGGGGTGAACAAATATGATGTTAAATTTGCAAGGTGGGTCTGGAAACATTTATGAGACTAATTTAATTTTAAATGCAAAACAAATTCGCCTGCGGTGCACTGATAGTTTCAAGGAATCTAAGAGATCTATTGACTCGCGGTTTTACGTACATTTGTACGTTCTTACAGATTCATTTTCTGAAAGAATTTTCTGATTTTTGCATAAAGCCAAGGCTCAAATACTGTAAACAAATTATACTCAAAATTACAACTCGTCCCTTTTTTGCCCAAAAATCAGTGTCTTTTGTTCGTCCTTTTAACGTGACACATAAGTAATTTCTGATTTTTTTGCATGAACTCTTGGCTTAATATATGCGAAAAATAATTGTTTCGCTTTTTTACACAAATTTTAAAATTGACCCTTTTTTGGCTCAAAATCTCATGTTTGACAAGTGTTAAAAAATGACTTCTTCTCTGCTGAAAAAACAAATTGGCCCTTTTTGGCTAAAACAGCCAAAATTTGTGCACTTTTTGCCAGTAGGAGGCTCAAAATCTCAATTTGTTGTATGCTTGGGACAATTTCTCCGCTGGTAAGTTGTTCAAATTTTCTCCATTTATGGTGGAGATCTTTTATGAAGGTGGTTCTAAACTACTCCCGTAATGAATTTCTGCAAAACAAGCCAGAAATGATTTCTCGACAAGGTTTCCAGGAAAAAAAAGTTCAATTACCATATTTACCATAATTAGGTCAAAAGATGAACTAAATGTTTATTTTGAGGCATTTTTGCAATTTTTACAGAACATTACCCCACGGAAGAGGCAAAAATTGATCACATGGACAGTCATGACATATAAAAATGTTAAACCATTACTCAACTAAACATATAACATTAATAATTACATCAAATATGCAATAAATACTGATTTTGAGACATTTTTGGATATTTTAACACAATATAACCCCCTGAAATGTCCAGAATTTTGTCAGATGTGGACAGATTGAAATGTTGATCAACTACATAGCTTAACACAATACATATAATTTGGGGCCAAAAATGGCAAGAAGGAAACAAGAAAATAAATAATGGCTTGAACATTAAAAAACAACAAAGGAACTTAGATAAGAGCAAATGACAACAAACTACGTTTGTTGGTCCCTCGGACATATAAATCCTTCCCGTTTGTGTGTACATCCGCGTGTCCGTTTGTGCGTTAGTTTTAGATATCAGACAGATATATTTTTTTTAATTTGCATAAAGTTGCAGCATAATAAGCGAATGGAAGTGAAATTTTCAAAAAAAATATATATTTTTTATCTTTAAGGTTTCAGGGGGTCATGTCATGGTAAAATGAAAGTCATACAGTCCATACATTAAATTGTGTTTCCATTTTACATGTTGATATATATATATATATTTTGGCGACATTTTCAGGGGGTAAAATCATGCAAACACCTGAATGTTCGTTTCTAATGAAATGTTATCCAAATTTTGGTGCATACTTTTTTAAATATTAGACATTTTGGAACCTCTGTTTTGAGTCATGTGAAGAAGAGGAAAAAAGCAATTCCGCCTGTTGTTTCAAACTTTTGGTCATAAAGTTGTTATCACGGTTTTTGCTTCCTAAAACAAAAAATACATTAAAAAATATTGAGCTATGCGCGGGATAGGTGCGAGGCGAGTGACTATGGCAAGGCGGTCTTGTTATATACGACAGAAACACGGTTGCATCAGTCTCGTTAAACAAAACTGTGGCCTACACGTCATATATTGTAGATTATGAGCGCCACAGGCCATTATTTTTATAAATTTACACTATCTTAAATAGTACGTTTTTTTTGGGAGGTTCTAGGGGGTCTGAGTTGTTTGGGGGAAGGTCGAAGGGGTCCGTTTTTTTGGAAAAAAATCGAAATTCACTCAACCCCACCCTTCGTCGATACTTTATGACCAGTCACTTAAATTGTTTCTAGCGTTCTTTATTTTTATATAATATGAACAATTGTATTCTAGTATGGATCTTTTCAACATCTTTCGTAAAATATATTTTTTTTAACTTTAAAAATGTTAAGCTGGCATCTTTTATCAAATATTTCTGACAAGAAAAAAACTGTATGATTTAGAACTACTTGACTTCGCATGGAGTCGTTCACCGAGATTTGGCTGCACGCAACATCCTCGTGTCACGTGACAAGACGGTGAAGATATCTGATTTCGGATTGTCCAGAGTCGTCAATGATGAGGTTTAGTAAATTTTACTTCGAAATTAATTGGTTGGCCAGTAGTAGTAAAAGGGCGGTTTTGGGGTCAAAACTTACCTTACTCGGCTACCTTTGTTTTCTTATTGTCTCTGACTTGGCTCCTATTGTTTTCTAGAGTGTCTCTTCTTGTTATTTAGAGTGGCTCACACTGTTCTCTAGAGTGGCTCATATTGTACACTGCGTTGGCTCATATCGTTCAATAGAGCAGTTCCTATTATTGTGTAGAGTGGCTCCTACTCTTATTTGACGCAGTTCTTATTGTTCTTTATAATGGGTCTTTTGTTCTCTAGAGTGGCTCCTATTCTTTCGAGAGTTGCTCATATTGTTTTCTAGAGTGACTCATATTGTTCTCTAAAGTGGCTTTTATTGTTATTTAGAGTGGCTCTTATTGTTCTCTAGAGTGGTTCCTATTTTCCACTGGTGCGGCTCCTATCGTTTAATAGAGTAGCTCATATAATTGTCTAGAGTGGCTCCTACTGTTTTTTTGACGCAGCTCCTATTGTTCTTTACAGTGGCTCTTATTTGTCTAGGGTGCGGTTCCTTTTATTTTCTGACGTGGCTCTTATTGTTTTCGATTCAAAATTAAGTTCGTCTGATCGATCTGATAATTTCCATGTGAAAGCTTTTGACCTCGCCCGACACGATGGCTGTGTTGGTTCAGCATTACAAGACGTCAGCATCCTGTGGGTATGGTTAACCCTACCTGGACTAGGAGGGGGGCAATTTTCCGATCGCCCTAATTGTTTACGAAAATTTCCAAAATTGTTAAAACTCTTGGCAGAGAAGGAAATATTTTTAATTTTTTTTTGGTTATCTACAGGTTTCAAATGTTAAATTTATGTTAATATTATTTTTTGAGTTTATATTGTTCCCTATAATTC
>JAUKWD010000115.1:0-10659 GCA_032356645.1 Aegina citrea | reverse complement strand
GGCCGAGAATCGTCCCCCCCCGTGGGTGGAGGGTCGATAATGTAATAAAGCGGTCGATCCCCCCCCCCGGTCGGGGGGGGGGGGGACGGTCGAGAAATCCCCCCTCTCCTGACCTAACTACCATATAAATAAAAGTGATTAATTAAATATTTAAAATAACGATAGAATATAAAAATATATAGTAATGGTTATAAATGTTGCGTGGCGCGTCTGTTTGTTGTTGTTATTTAAATACTTGCAATAACTACATTGACATACGACTATACTTAGCGTGCGAGACTTCTAGAACATTTTTGGTGAACGCTCTGTAGAATACTCGTTTTAACCATGCCTAAACTAAGGTCTTTGATTCGGTACGGGGGAAAAAAGGGGAGCACTTTGTGCCCCCTCATAAAATCAAAACTATAAATGCTGGTGACTTGACTTTTGAAGAGATAGTTAGGCACCACGATTGCTATATACATTTTAAAGTCCATCTGATAAAGAGTTTTGTAGATAGAGTCTATTGATCTAAATAATAGGTAACAATAGAGAAAAATCAAAAATCAAAAAATATAGATGATGCATCTATTGAACATTTAGAATATGTAGATAATCATTAAACAAGCTTTTTTCCAAGTTTCGTTTCAATGGAAACATTTTTCCGGAAATTTAGGCCATTATTCGTATTTTCATTATTGTATTTTCTATGGTTCTCAAATGATGGTAACAATAAGCTCCATATCGCAAACTATTGAACTGAATTTTGTTTAGCCATTGGTTTTGTTTTACAAATTTTGGGAATTCTCGTTAAATAATTAGGGCGATCGGATAATTTCCCCGCTTTCGACGAAAAAAAAGGCACTAGGGGGCACAATATGCCCCCCTGTTCCAAGTAGGGAGCTTGCTGTTCTGGGATGGTTGACGGTTTACGGTGCTTTCGAGATCATGGTGAAAAGTAAAGAAGATATATTCACTAGAATCTTCTTGATATTCAATTTATATTTTTTCGCTCTTCTTTTTAAATTTATTAGAATCTAAAATAGAAAGACATTGATAGGCCACATATACAAACTTATATTATTTTTTTAAGGAAAAACGAAGTTAGCAATGAGGAATTATCAATTACAGATGTTACTATAAACTAATTTAAAAAATCGTTTATGTTGCTCGTTCAGTTTTAACCTAATCGCCACTTTCAGCTATTACTCTATCAACTAAAGCTACGCTCCTCCTTCCATTCGTCAAATACCGTAAATCCTCGAGTAACGCCTCCCTCGAATAAGCGCATCGTCAAATATTACCAAAGCATCAATTTAGTTAGCGAAAAATACAAACATGACATGAAATTATATAAAATTATGCATTATATATTCATTTATATTTTTGATTAACCATAAATTATTTATTAGGCCCCCTCATAAAAAACGAATTTTCCACCCCATTAATTTCAGATAAGACAATAAATCGAACGTTATTGTATAGCTAGATTTTAAACAAACATAGTTACTCGCTGTTCAAAGTTTTGTTTAAAATGCATTTCTATACTCCATCAAAATCTCGTTTAACGAAATAAGCGCCCCCTCAAATACGCGCCCCCTCAAATAAGCGCCTCCTCGAAAAAGCGTCCAAGTGATTTGGGGTGGTAGTCAAATAAGCGCCCGGGAACTTAATCGAGGATTTCCGGTATTTATGTGTATGTTTTCTCTCTCTATTGACTAGGTCAGAACAATGGGAAAATCTAGCAAGCGAACGCGATCCAATTGAATTACGAATCGGTCACCATACTAACAATGCCTTTGATGAAGAAAGAGGAACAACGTCAACAATGGAGATTGGTTAGTTCAGAATATTTTTTCCATACGGCATGGCTAAACCTTTTTGTCAGGGCGCCGTTCGGTCTTGTCCCTCCATACCCCCCCCCCCCGCGGGCGGGGACTACGGCGAAACGATTTTTGCAAAGGTCCCTGCCCCCATTTTTGGACCAAAAAATCTTGTCCTGTTCCTGCCCCCAGGGACAAATGAGAAGTTTAAATGCAATATTTTGCTTTTTTTTACACGCAAATATAACGTTTCCGTCGCTCTAAAGACTTTGACTTCTGATTTTTAAAACTAAAACAGCTATATTAAACGCATTTTGATCATTATTCTGCAGTTTGAGGTAAAAATAGCTTTTATATTTTTTTTAATTTCCCTGTCCCACACCTTGGGGATTTAAAAAAAAATCACTGCCCCCATGGTCAGTTTTTGGAAAAAGTGCCCGGGGTTAGGAGGGACAAGAATTGAACGCCACATAAGCGGCAAGTCGGTATAATACTCCAAATCATTACCCCCTAACCTGCAGAGGTGATGATTGAGTAGAGAGGGCACAACAAATCCTACAAATCTTTGAGTCCATTTTTTAGAAAATCGCCTTATCCAGGGCAATTTATCGTAATTTTTTCGACTTTTTTCGCGTTTTGGTGCATTTTAGATATGCTTGTGCCTTAAATTTATTCATATAATCGTTTGTCATCTTTACCATCCATAGAAAGATAATCATGGTTAATTTGTGGACAAAATATAGAAGTAATTGCTGGTGTGAGGACTTTTTTCCAGGGATGGGGCAACAAATTCCTCTTTACCAACATGCTTATGCATAACTTATATATATTTAAAAAATTCTGGGTGGCTACAACAATTGTTATCAATTTTGATGCATATCTAAATCAATTATATTTAAGGTACGTTAACATCTTCAATTCCAACATCGGCTCGTGATGGAACCAACTCCTTGCGTAAACGATACGCAGAGAACCTCACAATTCACGGCCTGCCGAATGTCTTCAATCGAAACATCAGTAAAAAGGAGCGAATGGCATGGCTGATGCTGATCTTACTTGCTATTGGAGGCGCCTGTTTAAACAGTCATAACCTGTGGGGGGACTACTTTGAGCACAAAACGAACACTGTCATAAAATATCACTCAATGCGCAAAATGGCTCATCCTGCAATTACACTATGTCACAGTAATCTACTCCGGAACATCGAGAACAAACTACATGTATCCAACGATAGCGCAACTTGGCCAACACGATCCCTCGAATTGTCTTACACTACTAGACATATTGAGTGTCCGTATTTATCCAAATTTTGCTTCTCGTCCTTTTCGATTAAAGAACAAATAGGAATAGCTGCCTTGACAAACGCAAGTCATCGTTTCTTTGCACCGAAAGGTGTTGAGTCGGCGTGCGTTACACACACCGGATTTGTACAAACCTCGAATAAGCATTTCTTATACACTGAACTCAATTTAAACAATAGTTATATGGCAGGTGATGAGGTCTTCATGACGGTAAACACAGCCGGTGAACAGTTTTACTTGTCCACGCCTAAATACAATGTAGTTAAACCTGGATGGTTTGATGTCAGATTTAAAAAGAGGGTCGTGGTCAAACTACCCCGCCCATATTCTGAATGTGTGGCTGCCGATGACCGCAAAGACAACATCTTCGGGGGGAATTACACCATGGAAAAATGTAAACAAACGAAGTTACTTCGCAGTATGATGAATGCATGCAAAGGAATTCCGCATCAATTTCGAAGTTATTTCAAGGAAGATGCGTCGACCCGAGCTTCAAGCGACAGGTTGTTCTCGATTCAAATTAAAAATGGATGATCGATAGTTTAAATTTTCGCATTATGCGGTTTGGAATGAGTTTGATGGAGTAAATTATATTACAAATCCCTGTGGATTTTTAATACTATTATTGCTTTAGTTTTCATCTAATTCGTATTTGCTTGTGCAGTTATGGATATCTATTATTCTGAATAACGGATTATACGGTTTCATATCCGCTCTGTAAATTTCAGATTTATAAACGTAAAGAAAACATTGATAATTGAAGATTTAAAAAAAAATCGTTCTTTTTGGTTTTCCGTAAAAAAATAGATCCTAAATATCAAATATGCCCTCTTCATATGCTCGAAGTTTGCTGGCAATCTGTTTTAAAACTGCTGTTTCAGTGTGTATTTCCAGTATTTCAGCGGGAAAAAAACTATTCGATTTTTTTTTTATAAAACGTCAAGCACTCATCCCAAGCCCTATCTTATGACAACTTCACAAAAATCGATAACATGAGCTACTAAATCTTATTAATTAATGGTTTCTCATATCTTGTTTATAAAAAAATCCCTGATTTACTTCTTATAGCTTGTCCAACTCAGCCAACAAGATAAAGTTTTTATATTTGTTTTAGTGAAAGTGGAGAAAAGCAGACCTGTATTGAGAATTTCATAAAAATCAATCTGAATGAGACGGTAAAAGATTCTGTAGACATTTGCAAAGTTGCGTGCACGACGACGTCTTACGATATGACGATCAGAAAAAGAAATTCCGATGGCAAGTTTGCCATTTCTTCGTTTAGTTTTGTTTTCGCGTATGAAGATCTTATAGAAGAGCGAATTGAAGACGTAGCTGCTCAAACATTCTCGAGTGTGTTTAGCAACTTCGGCGGCACACTCGGTTTGATGTGTGGTTTAAGCGTGTTGTCAACTGTCGAACTTCTCGTCTATTTCATCGTCGTCATCACTGAGTTCATACGAAGCAGGTAATCAAACTTTTTTATGTGTGGATCAATTTTTTCCCACCTTACCTTGGATATCAACGCATTTAGCGCAGTACTTTTGGACGGTTTGTGCCGGTATTGCAAATTCAACGCACGGATAAGTGTTTGCGTACTTCAAGTAACCTTTGCTCATAAAATAATGATATGAACATACCTCTCTGGATCTCTTTTTGCTGAATTTTTGTTATAACTGTGTAATAGGTCTCTTGGCAAAAGCTGTAAGCCATAAATCATAGACTATATGAGAAGACTTAAAATACCATGGCCAATATTAACAACGGGTGGTTTCTGTTATAGTTCTCGCAGATTAGTTCAGTGCGCTCTCTCAGTTTTGGACTGAATACCATTTAAATAACGACGCAGGTTAACACCTTACTCCACGCGATGAGATTAGTACTTGTATTAAATAATTATATTATTCGCGACAAAATACACGTCAGCGTTCCTTCTCCTCCACCATATAAGAGGAAGACGTTGTTCCTAGAATAACTGTGTCAGAAATGGTTTCTATATTCACCAACTCCTTTTTGTCAGTTATGACCAATAATAATCCCAGTAAACTTCGGTTCACAGTACTTCACCCCCTCCCAACCTTCCCGCACCCCATTGTTCTATTCCCTATCCCATATATACACAGATAACAACCCACACCTACCAAGCATACAGGATGCGATGAACTCACGGACCAATTATCAGCTTATATTACACACTTCCTCCCACCTTTCGAAACATCCCATACCAGCCCATATCAAATATACCAAAGACTTCTTTCGGAAACTAGAAAACGTAGATCCTGTACCATCAGACACATTACTAGTCCCAGCAGACGTCTATTCCCTTTACACCAACATACCCCACGATCAGGGTATTGCAGTCACCATGTAGAAAATACACTCCCAACGAAGTACCATTCCCACGTACACACGCCGGGCCGTGTCTCCCGAACCTTCCTGCACAGGATCTATTTCCACTTCCTAATATTTTTTTAACTTTCAACTATAGGCAGTACTCACATTAATATGATTCATCGAATATATATTTTTGATTATGGACGCACAGAATCATCGCACTATAAGCGATTCTTATCCACTTAACCTTGTTACATCCCAACATCAAAATAGATTTCTACCCCTCCTAGATAATACAATCTACATTGATATCTACCGCTCACTAAAATATGCCACTTAGCACAAACACGTTGACCGACACATACTTCTACACTACACCTTCCATCATCCCATACACGGTAAAAGAAGCATCGTCTACACAGAAATACTACGAAACTGCATCCTATCCTAGAACCACAAACTCCACCATTAATTAATTTCCCTAACAAAAATACTTCAAAATCATCAATACTCAGATACTTGAGATAGGTCAACAAATTTACCCCCTCGAGGTTGGTCCCCTTTTTATTTCGGAATCGACTAGCTCTTCCCCCCATTTCGGCTTGCCCCCCTTTTTGATAAAAAATTGTCCAGTCACCCCCCGCCTTCTCTTCATATCGCTCGCGAAAAAACATATCGTTTTTATCCAACCCCTTCATTTGTGTAAGCATTGTATAAAAAGATGCCTTAATTATTAACTGATATGTGAAAATAAGTTACTGAAAGAAGATAAATGTGTAAAAATGTAGCTAAGTACCGTAATTTTTGACAATTTTAACCTTTAAATAAACAATATTTTCCAGCTTGCTACCCTCGCATTTTAATTTTTCGTACCTCCCTCCAAATAATCACCCCTCCCCTGTAGTGTCTGCTTCTGCTTTGATGAGATGTGAAACATTGTGCATGAATGTAGATACCTGATTGGGCTACCTGATTGGGAGTTATGGAGGATATTTGTAGGATCTTTGTAGAAGACTACACAGTGTCTACCCCCTAGATAGAGGGGGGCTGGTCATTTTCCGGCCAACCCGGAAGGGGGTAGACCTCTTTTGAAATAAAAGGGGGGTCGAGCTCACACTATTCCAACTGTGGTTCGAACTCCCGTCACGGAACGCACAAAATACACTAATCTCAAGAACCTACTAGTAAATACTAAACAACATCGTCCCGTGACAACCCCACCAATCACATGACCAACACCAACTAACCACCCAAACTTCACCCACATCAGGTACAGATGGACTCGAAGGAGCCGGAATGGACCAAACGGACCAGGAACGGATGAAACCAGGAACCCAAACCTCACTAACATGGAACGGATGGAACCAGGAACCAACACCCCATCCACATCTGAAACGGACGGACCCGATGAATCAGCAACCTGAAGACTGATGTTGCCGTTGTCAAGTCATCTCAATTGTTTATTGTTCTCAATAAATTGTTCCAATAATTTATTTTTGGGTTAAACGCGTGGCGAATGCGAAACTATATGTTTTTTTTTGTGTTCCTTAATATTGCCTACTAAGAAGGAATCGGTGTAGTTGTCGCTGAGCGTGACAGCGGTGGGGGTGTTTGCGTCTGGGTGAGTGGGTGTATTTCCGTCAATGCGGGTGTGGATAAGTGTACTTGCGATAGGGAGGGTGGGGATGAATGTGAGTGGATAGGATTACGATGGGAAAGGGTGTGTTTTCGGTGTGAAAGACCTGTGATTGGGTTTGTTTGAGGTGGTGGAGGGGGTTCGGTGTCTCTGGATGAGATTGCAGGTTGTTTCTGTGGTGGAGGGATGATTTGTTTGCGGTATGGCTGGGTGTGTTTGCTGTTGGGTGGAGGTATTTGCGGTGTAGGAGAGTGTGTTTGTGGTAGTGGATAATAAGTTTTTGGATTGGAAGGGTGTGTATATTTATGTACGTGCCATATGCATGGTCCATAATTATTTACTATTTAATTTCTGATTTTGTTGTTATCGTACCTAGTTTTTCTTATCTACTACAGAACGGTCACCAATATTCCGCACAAATACACCTAGGATTCGAACAGTCTCTTGAGACAACCAGCATTTTTTTATATCACCACCGCATCCATAGTCCCAATATGTTTGGCATATATATTTACAGGTGCATGTGTTCATGCAAGTGTACATTTGCATATAGGTTGATGAGTGTATGCATATGTTTATAGGTGTATATTAACTTATTATAATAATATATTATCAATATATATTGAGATAGACTTTTTCATTTTCCTCTCACCAAGTTTCTACTTCCTATTCACTCCATTGTTTTACCCCTAGCCGTTCCACATACCCCCTCTCCACTAGTCCACTTTTTTGCTTACTTTTTGACGTAACCAAACATCGTTACACCCCTAGATTTCGGATCTATATTTCACCCTATACCTTTGTTCAACTCGTATACCCCACCACAACCACCCCCCCCAATTTCACTGATATATACCGTATATTTTTTCTTGTTCCACTGTTAACTTGATTATCGTTATTCCAATAATTTTCTTTATAATAAATTTTTTGATTTTAAATTATGTCTTCAATCGTTGAAAATTACCTATGTGTGAAGTAGATCACCCTCTCACATTCACTCCCATCACAAAAAACATTATTTCCACCCTCTATATTACTGTTCAGCACTCCCAAGCCTACGCCATTATTTTCCCGTTTGAATCCCGCAAGTTGATCTCCGTGTTTGTCCCATACCATGGAAATAGTTTTTGATATCATTAAAGTACAAATTCGAAATATTTCGAACTTTTCTCCAAATTCCTATTCACTATACCCAAATTATACACGAAACAGAGGCTTTTTCTCGCGATTTGTAGCATTTTTCTCGGCATTTTTAATTCACTTCACCATGGTAAGAATATACGTTATATACTCCCTTCCCTCCCTTCCCTCTCATGTTTTCTTTTTCAAGTTTACCTATCTTGCTTTTGGATCTTTTGGCTAAGATCAAGAAATTGATTTGCACACAGTCATTTTGTGTACACATTCGGCAACGCTACGTCTGGGGACCCGTCTTAGCTACGTCTGGGGATCCTAGCAAAATCATTGCATTTTGTCTGCAAAAATGCCATGGGATTGTAGTATACGAAATGGAGATTGATTCGGACTGAATATGTGGGAAGTCAGATATAATGGCACCTTTTCAGCGGCAAAACAGTGAAAAACAATAGACAAAAAAAACACAATAAAACACCGATAATATTGCACTTTTCTTTGTTTTTCCGATTTTGCTAAAGAACTCCCCAGACTGTAACGTTTGTACAAATTTCTTGTATCAATATCCTTATATTATTTTGATGGACAAGGGCAAATTAAAAGGAATGTCTTAAAACACTATTTGAATATTTCACAAAATGGCAAAAGGATGTTAAAAAACAATGCAAATTTCAATAAAAACAAGATAAAACAATAACATCACTTGTTTTTCTCACTAGCGCCATAACAAAGTGACATGTCTCAACCAGTTTTCCTTAATATTAATTTTCCAGATATTTTATGTGAAAAATAAAACATTTAAATTACATTCAAAATAAAAATATAAATAATTATTTTGTTTTTTTGCGTTTTATATTGTTTTCTGACGGCTATCAGCTGTTATTCCTTTTTTTGTTTTTATTTTCGCAATAACTTCCGTGAAAATCGTCCATTTTGGCTCATATTTTGACAGTGTCTATAGTTTGAAGAAATTTATCTAAAAATGGAATAAAATTTTAGAAAAAAAACAAAACATCTTTGTTCTATAAGAATATCGTTTTTATCTATTGTTTAAATACAAATGATTTTGTTTGCGTTTTGGGTCATATCTTCAGGTAAACTTTTCAGTTTTGGCTGAAATTTGCACAGACGATACAGTTTGTGAGGTTCTATAGCATAATGACAAAAAAATTACCATTGTTCTATAGTGTTTTTGTTTATCTATATTTTTTCATTGTTTTGCCACTGAAAAGATGCCATTATATCTAACTTCCTCACGGCTTCAGCCCGAACCATTATATATTCCGTATACTACATAGACATATCTTTCAAAATATTCCCAAATCCCAGGGGGCATTTTTGGAATCCAAAATGCAATATTTTTGCTAGGATCTCCAGATTAAAAATCTAAAGACTGTGGGGTGATTGATTATGTTCACGTACCGTTTAAAACCAAATAGGCGTGTGTTTTTTAAAGTAACTCCATTTTCGGGTTTAATGTAGAGTTTTCTTGGCACAAAAAACGAAATCTCTGAACATTTCTCCACCCCCTACTAATTATTTTGCTTTTTAACCCTATTTTAAAGTGGGGGATTCTCCCCCCCTGGTCAGTTTTTAACTCTGTAACTTAAAAACGAAAAGGGTTGACACGCTGATTCGTTCTGACTTTTTATTTGTTTATTTAGACGCATTTTTTTAACCTTTCGGTTCAGGGGGTATGGATATTTTGTCATGACCAGGTTGGCCAAATTAACGATATTTCCAAAAAATCGATTTTAGTAAAAAACGGCTCTAAAAAATGTATTTTTTTCATTCACATGGTAATAAACCTACATGTTTCCTAGAATAATTTGATATTAAAATGGAATAATATAAATTTAAAAATTCATGTTCAATTTTCGGGGTCAAAACCCTCAGTATTTAGTGAATTTTAGTGATTTTTCCTTAAATGTCAATTTCCGCAACCTCCAAGGGGGGCTAAAACTTGAAAATCATGAATTTTCCGGTTTTAAGTTCGTAAAAGTAGGTGTTTTCACCTGAAATACTTGCATTTAGGTTGCTTGGGTGGCCCCTTTACATTTTAGGCTGGAGTCAAAATACCCCCATTTGTAGTAAAGCGATTTTGAAAAATATGTGCGATTCAATCTAAATCCTGAAAAACCATCGAAACTGCAAATAAGAGCGCAATTAACTTTTTTGTAGTCATCCACTACTTATAATCCGTCATGAATAACCATAAGTACAAATAAAATGTAATTACAATTTTGTTTTTTTGTCGAATTCAATATATTGCCTATTTTTTCATTAACATTCGAAAAATGTAATAAATTTATTCAAAAGCAAAAACTAAAAATGCTGTCAATACTAATTTGGAAGCAAAAACATATTTTTTTTCTGCTATGTATGTGTACATACTCTCTTTGGTATCCCTAACAGTTGTTAGGTCTTTAAATACATTTTTATTAACCCTAGAACA
>JAUKWD010000114.1:0-10669 GCA_032356645.1 Aegina citrea | reverse complement strand
CCTCCTAAGATCGAACAGTTTTTTTTAAAAACTGAGTGACGAACGGTCGAACAAAATTGACCAAAAAAGCGTGATTTTTCCATTTTAACACGGCGTTAAACCCTTTGTAAAAGTCCAAAAATGCAAGAAGTTAATTTAATTATACTACAAAATATTTTCTAATATTTTCGTGAAGAAAAACACGATTTAGAAGTTACCCCCTGGTAATGTCCCCAAAATGCTTACAATTGTACAACAAAACATTACATTTCATCATTTAAAGGAAGAAATAAAGGTATTTAAATGTTTCGTGAACAAAGTAGGACCAACAAGTTGAACAACGAGTAAAATTGCATAATGTTAGCAGTTTTAAATTTGGATGTCCAAAAAGTACTTTAACAAGACCCTGTCAACTTTTTGCCGTGGTTAGTGAATAAAAGACATCACCAAAAAGCATGATAACAGTGCTCCAGGATGCAAAATGGGTGTTTTGGCCGTCTACGAAAAAACAATTTGGATGTTAAAAAAGTACTTTACCAAGACCCTGTCAACTTTTTGCCAAGATTAGGGTATAAAATATATAATCAAAAAGCATGATAACAATGCTCCAGGTTGCAAGAGATGTGTTTTGGCCCTGAAAATGGTCAAAAATGGTATTTTTTTTATGTATTTCCGAAATCCCCCCTCCGAGTGACAACAATTTTTAATTATTAGAATTGTTCCAAAATGTCCTTAGTAGGAGGGCCTTGGGGTGAGGGCACCAAAGTAGTAAAGTAGCGTCAAAAAGGTCATTTAGGGGGTTCAAAATGAGCATCCCGTATTTTCCAATACGAATTGTATGTAAAAAGGTGTTCAGACAGGAAAGTCGATCTCAACTATCGTTCCTACCACTTTCAGACCTCAAACCAATGTTTTTCTGAAGCCTATGACATCCTTGAGTATAACTAACATAGTAAAAATGACCTCCCCCCCAAGATTTTTTTGGTTAGTAAGGAGTAGACTAGAGATTCACGTGGATGAGACCAATAAGTTTTATATATAAATGCTTTGATTCTATGTGGTAATAAACGTGGTTTGCGTTCTGTTCGGAGAAAAATCGAACTAGGGTTTACAAAATTGACCGAACGTAGTGAGGTCAATTTGTAACCCGAGTTCGATTTTTCGTGGAACAAAACTAAATACGCGTTTATTAACATATTATAACATGGTTACTTCGAATTGGACGCGAAAATCGCTAAATGCGCGAAATTTTTGCGTTTTATTTTGCGATAATTAAAAAAAATTGCTCGAAATTTTGGCGATCTTTTTTTTAGGAGAATGATTTTTACACAAATGTTTTTTATTTGTTCAAAGTTATCGCGATTTTTTTTGCCCAAAATTTTTGCGAATTTTTATACATAATTTTTTTGACGGACAAATTCATTTGGATCCAAACAGACCGCAATATTGTGTTATTCGGCTCCAAACAGACCGCAATAAACAAAGGATTTGCATCATTTTATAATTTGCATCAGGTCAGCATTTTATCTGCTCGAAATTGTATCGTTTTCCCAAAAATCGCTATTTATGCCAATTTGTTTCATTTCTCATAGTTTTAAGAAGTCTTATCTGGGTATTTTTTTATATAATTGAAAGATAACTATTTCCATGTTTTTGCCTTAAAACATTGCGCTATTTTTGGTCTCGACGATTCTTGATCCCTCGGGACCTATGGATTCACGCACGGCACTTTCCCAGAAATCCGCGCGTCAGATCTTTTCTCATAAAGCCTTGTTTCCACATTCTAACAGTTTCGCTTTTTGGACGAAAATTCAAAAGTGGCCCTTTTTTGGCCAAAAACCCTATCAATTTACCATTTTTCGCCAAAAAAATTACAAAAACGTGTGAAACGCATTCGATTTTTCTAATCTCTTGGTTAAAAATATGTAAAAAAATCTGATTCACTTTTTTGCCGAAAATTAAAAACTGACACATTTTTTTCCATTTTGGCTAACAACGGCTCCAACTTTCCATTTATATTTTGACCTACCTTAACGGTCCCCATGTAAGGGGAGGTTGTACAACCCCCCCTCTGGAAAATATTTTTTTATTGCAAGAAAACGGCTTTGCCTAGGGGTGGGAATTTTTAAGTGTTAAAAAAATCGACATGGAAAAGTTTCGTTTGAAATTTTCCATTCATTTATTTTGCAAAATGTTCCTATATCACCGAATGCCCCGGGGAAGCGAGAACTAAGCACGCGTAAATTAAAATTCGATTTGCTCCCATTTCCACAATAATGCTTCAATTGACTTAAAATTGCATATTTGTAGATAAAATGACGCATTCTAACCCCCTGACTTTTTCGATAATCGGACCAGTAGTTTTGGCTACAGCAGGGGGGTCGTACAACCCCCCCTTACACACGACCCGGTAGAAGAGCCTTGCATGTGAACCGTTAAAGGAATTCATTTTTGTGGGAATTAATTCGCGAATTTTTTGGCAAATTCGTGAAATATGCAAAGTCGTCATTCGCGAAAATTTCTAAAAATCGTGATTTTCGAAAACACCTGTACCGAAAACCTTATTTTCTGATTAATAATACTTAAAATTGGTCTTTGGTATCGTTCCTTTTAGTAGAATTTACGAAAATTAGGGAAAAACTTCTTCAAATATCATCAAAATGCGCGAAATTTAAATCTCGCGAAATGTCCAAAAGCCTCATTCGCGAAAATTAATTTCTTCAGTTTTATTTCCAAAACAATCTAGGGTGGGGGCAGCATTCCCACTAGTTTAGTTATAAGCAGGATAGTCTGGAGAGTTGAAAAATCATGAAAGTGGTAGTAAGGTTGCCGGATAACGATGTTTATGGGTTTGAGAGATTTTACTAATATTTAGTAAAAGGGAAAATCGACCAAAAAAGGGGTTTTGGGGCTCTAAATTTCATATTTTTGACCCAGCGCGAAAAAAATCATATAGGGTGGTGGGTATTACTCCCATACGCAAAACTTATAAAAAAAAATTGCATACGAAATGGTATATACTATGGTTACAAAAGAAACAAAACCAAAAAGTCACTTGATATATTAGGTTAATGGTAGAAATCTGGCCCAAAAATGACATTTTGGACCCAGTTTCTTCCAATATTCTAAATATAAAATCACTTTTTTTCGTTTATATCCATAGTATCTATCATTTCTTATTTATTTTCCATGGACAACTAAAGTTTTCTGTTATTTATAGGCGAATATGAATTTTTTTGGATCAGATTTGTTTTAATTTTTTTTTTAAATTGACATTTGGGACCATGTTCATGTTCGCTTATCAATGCCAGAAAACTTTAGTTGTCCATGGTTAATCGTAATACATAAGAAATGATAGATACTATGGGTATAAACGAAAAAAAGTGATTTTATATCTAGAATATTGGAAGAAACTGGGTCCAAAATGTCATTTTTGGGCCGGATTTGGTCAAAAATGGCTAAAAAATTACATTTGGGACCCGATTTCTACCACTGACCTAAAATATTAAATGCTTTTTTGTTTATTTTCTTTTGTAACCATAGTATCTACCATTTCGTATGCATTTGCAGCAAGAGATCGGAGTTACGTCTCACTTTATAGCTGAATGCATTGATATCTGGGGTAAGCATTTGGTGACAAAAAATCGCGTCTGTGGGCCAAGTTTCTACCAAATCCGCAAAATTTGAAAAAACGTTTTTTTGTTAATTTTTGTATGGTAATACCCACCACCCTATATGATTTTTTTTCTTTCGCACTGGGTCAAAAATATGGAAAATAGAGCCCAAAAAAACTTTTTTGTTCGATTTTCCACATTTTCCTTTACTAAATATTAGTAAAATCTCTCAAACCCAGAAACATCGTTATCCAGCACCCTTCCCACCACTATGGTCGAAACCATGACTTTTCCAACTCTCCAGACTACCCTGCTTAGAACTAAACTGGATTGCTGCCCCCCTCCTCCTAGATATTTTTGGAAATGAAATCGTAGTTCCGCTAACATTTTGGATGTACTAATGTGACCGAATTATGCTTGGAAAATTTTCTATATTACTTTTTATATGAAATATTTTTAGTCAAGTCTGAAGTAAAAAATACATGGTTCTTTATAAAAAAAAGAGTAACTTTTATTTTATAAGAACGCGATGTCATGATGGCGAATTTCCCACTCGTCCTGTAAATAAAAAAATGCTGCCCACAGAATATATTGATGCTAGAAATAAAATAATTCATTTTCGTGGTAATTAAATTTCTGTGAATCGATTTTATTTACAGTGCTAAATCGCGACCTTTTCCTTGATATTTCCAGGTTATTCCCAACGGTCAGTTCATATCCCCCCCCCCTTGTAAAACACTGAGCCTTGCGATTCTGCTAGACTTGAATAATATTATGCAGAAAAATCAAGTACTCTTTGGCCCCTAATAACCCAAAATTTAATAAACGGGGGGTCAAAATAAACGGGGGGGGGGGTGTAAAACGAAAATTTGAAATTTCTAAATATGTTCTATTTTCCTCTAACACTTGTATATTTACAGCACCTTTGGTGTATTTATTGGTTATATACATTCGCGCGTTCCAAAAAAGCCATTCCACCGAAAACAGGTTGTGCTGTATCTGCCGATTCTGCTACACAATGCCTACGTGTGTTCGGGTGTAAATCTAGAATGACGTGTCTGTAAGGCTTATTCGTTTCCTCTTCGCAATATTTGAGAAAATCGCACCAACCAGTATGAAATATATGCTAGAGTACGAATCTGTGTCTGATCACGTGCATTTTAAACAGAACCATGCACTGCGAGTTCATGTTCATTGTTCGTGTGTGAGCACCTTTTTGACACTCCTTCTGCATCAAAAACAAGATACTGATGTTTTTGTGATGACTGCCTTCCGTAAACACGCTCATCATTTTAGGATCCTTTACCGCCTGCTCCATCAGATTGTCTAGTATGAGAATTACATTGCTCAGTGAACTCATTGTTTCCGCTGAAGGTAGTCCTTGATGAAAATATGTCGTCGGTACGGTACGCTGCAGCTCATCGTATTTTCCCTGTCAATGCGCGTAGCAAAACAACACACCTTCTACTGGTGGTTCGATACGTTCGCGGCGTTCTTTCATTAATCGTACAATCTTACAGTGTTTTCCCAGATCGTGGCGACCAGCATACAGAACGGGTGCTTGAACTTGAACGGTTGTGATCGTGCAGCGAGCGCTTGGTGACCAACGTTTTTTAGGCCCGCGAACGACATCACGTTCCTGAACTGCCTCGCTGCGTTGCAATTGTTCGTCTCTGACAAATCCCGGAACTTGGTTTAATTTCCAGCCAGGGTTATCAGAACGTTCTAAAAAAAAGTGGCGCATGTTGCTCATTATTGCTATCATCGCTATCATCGATATACTTTCGTTTCTGAGGCGGTGAAATCGTACTTCCATGAAACGAATTTTTGGTATCTCAGCAGGCTATCCTTCCACTTGTAGGTTTTTTCACATTGAACGCATCGCGAGTTGTTTACTCTCCAACGTATAAACTATAATGATCAACTGACAACGACAACAACGACGAAAACGACGAGAACAACATTATGACGAAAACGTATAGCGATAACGTGTATCGTTTAGCGTAGTAGCTCCTTGCGGTGGTAATCGTTTGTGGTCCTTTTTTAAAAAAGCGCATTACCGTGATAGCGAGTTGCGCTTGTAACGGAATACGATTAACATCTCCGTCTCCGATAAAATACTCTACGTAACTTCGATGACGGAAAGGAATAAATAGAGGTGTTGAAAACGATGTGTCATTTGTGGTTTGAAGAATTAACGTTACACATCAACATGAACTCTAACATGTTGTATACCTGTGAGAAAAGCGAGAAAACGTTTCAAAAAGCTTCATATTTTTAGCTCGTCACAAGACCATGACCAAGTCACACGCTTTTATCAAGAAGAATAAAAACAGCGATAATGAGTATGCAGAGTCTGGATCCAAGAAGGAAGCGCAAGATATTGGACGATCTGTGATACTGATAACTACTTCGGCGTTTGTAAGAGTACACGATGCTGTCAAGTCTGCGTTCGAGAAAATTCATGAAGAAATCTTTCCGTTGTACGCTGATGATGGGAATCGAGAAGCGACGAATAAACGTATCGAGCAATTTCTTCAGCCGTGTAGCAATTTTGTGAATGACGGCCTTCAACGAGCTGCGTGTCTAGTCTGCGACAAGGAGATTCATTCATTTTAATTTATGAGTTGTTAGTATACAATGTATCATCCGGACCTTACTTGTTTTATCTGTTTCCGAAAGTCATTACCGGAAACCTATAAATAGACCTAGTGCAGAAAAAAGAGTAATTTATCAACTTGCTTTGCGATACAAAAAAGCGACGGGCAGAGAAAGTTTTGTTTGGATACGGCCAATTTCGAGCCCTTAGCGAACTCTCAATGAACTTGTTTCGCAAACGAGGCGGTAGATTAGAAGAACCGGGATGCAATAATCTCGTAACGCATCAAAAGTTTGTGCAGAAGTTGGTCACCAAGCAGCGGCCTTTTGCACGTAAGCGGAACTTGCTCGCAAACACTCACCAGAGCGAAATCAAACGGGGAAAGGCATACTTTCGTTTATTCGTCCTGTTCTTGGTGGTCTGGTCAATAGCCTGATTGGTGAACCGGCGAAATGAGCGAATACGATGATCCACTGCACAGTTCTGCAATCTTTGACGAGTAACGCAAGCATAATAATCTTGCGTAAATCTCAACGAGTCGATCGCGGATGACCGCTTTTTTACCTTCTTCTTCAGCTTGGCTTCGTCAGTTATCGTCTTCTTCTTTTTGATAATTTCATCGTCGCATTGAATCATGTCAGGCTTGCATGGATCGTATGAACTGTCGAGAATAATCTATGTGGACTCGTCGGTTACGATGTCATCGCATTGAGTCATGTCAGGTTCGTACGAATTTTGAAAGTCGAACGCGGTTGTAGCAGTTACCCTGGGATGACCCATCCGGGGGGATCCCCCTTGGGCACAGGGGGACCTACCCAGGCGGACCTATCCAGGAGGCATTACAAAAAAGCTTGGTACACTACTCATACCCACCGATACTAGTCATCGGGTAGCAATTCGCGCAGTTTCAGAGCGTTTCGATTACAGTTTCTATTCATGTCAGCATGTTTGACAGCTGTTTGACACATGTCCCACGTCATGCGTCACGCCCCATTGTTACAGCCACGTCACGCACCAGTCACGCGTCCACTAAGTTCCAAAAGGGGGAGCTCAAAGGGCTAAAAGGGGGCTTAAATGGTCTCAAAACGCTATGCAGAATTAATGAGATCATTTATAATTAATGAGCTCACAATCAAGTCGGGTGTCAAGTTTTGAACCATGGGGCCCTTTCTCACCCGCGAAGGCCCTCATCCGGGGAGAATCCAGGGGTCCCACCCGGGGGTCCCGAAATTATACTAATGTGTGGTTCAATTTTTTGGTTTACTATCCCCCGGAAGCCCCCGGGATTTCACTTTCAAATGCTTCCCGACCCTCGTACATTCACAATGAAATGTCCCGACCCCCTGGGATTTCACTTCTTTGAAGTACCCGACACCCGGGCGGATTTCACTAACTCCAAAAACTCTAAAATTTCGTTTGTTAAAAAAAAATAGAATCATATATGGTTGGCAAAGACAATGGTATGTAACGAAATTATTATGCGTTACTCTAACCCCCCGAATAAACAGGGGGACGTTTATTTATTTTGTGATTTTGACAGACTTATTTCGACCCCCTCCCGTTTATTATTTTCTGGAATTGAGTTTTTCACCTCTTGTATTTCAGCGATAAAAAAATGAGGAAATAGCCAAGTTTAGGGTGTTTTTAAACGTTTTAGAGACATAAATGGTCAAATATGACCAAATTATGGTCATTTTTTACATAAAATGTGAATTTTCGACTCATAAAAAGCCATTGTGACTCCGTCCCCCCCCCCCCGTTTATTCGGGGGTTAGAGTGTACGAGAAACACACAGTTGTACGCGTTTCTTTTAAGTAATTTTAATCTGAAGCTACATTATATTTGTAAAAATTTAATACCGGGAGTCGGGATTTCACTACAATGTTTCCCGACACCACCGGAATTTCACTAGTGTGTTTGTTCCGACCCTCGGGATTTCACTCGGAAAACGTGTCCGACCCCCAGACTACCCGGGGGGGGGGGGGGTGGTAGTCAACCAAAAAAATGAATAACCCCTAAATGGTCCTATGGCCCAAGGGGTCACTTGCGTTTACTTGCGTAAGGATCCCTCAAAATAATCTACTATAGCAATTTTTTTTATAAAATGGTAAGTTTACCTTTATTGGCCTGAAATTATAAGAGAATGGGTATTTATAATGTTTATGTATAATACAAAAAACACAAATGAATAAAAAAACTAAGATTTTTTCATTCATTCTTCTTTTTCATTTTTGTCCTATTGTTTAACGTCCCCCTAGAAAATAACTTTTATTATTTGCCTAGGGGTGGGAGTTTTTTTAAGTGTTACTTATCTTCCCAAATAAACATTTTAAGCGAAAAAAATCGACATGGAAAAGTTTCGTTTGAAATTTTTCATTCATTTATTTTGCGAAAATGTTCTTATATCACCAAATGCACCGGGGCAGCGAGAAATAAGCACGCGTAAACGAAAATTTAATTTGTTCCCATTTCCACAAAATTGCTTTAATTGACTTAAAATTGCATATTTGTCGATAAAATAACGCTTTCTAACTTTTTTCGATAATCGGACCAGTAGTTTTGGCTACAGCAGGGGGTGGTACACCCCCCCCCTTACCCACGACCTGGTAGAAAAGAGCCTTACCTGCGGACCGTTAATTACAATGGAACAATATAAACTCAATTGGAATTGTTTTTGGATTTTTACTTCATGCTCAGATCTTCCACATACCTGCTGAATTTCATGGTCATAAAACTTTTGACCGCTTTATTAAGGATAATTTGTTTAACCATGTACCAGAGAAACAGGTAAAAAATAAGACTTCAATTTAAAAAAAAATGTAGATTTTCAGAATGAAAATTCCAATAACTTTTGAACTAAAGTGAAGTTCAACATAACTTGTAATGCTCACCCCTATTTGGCCATTTTGTCGTATCCCCCTGGCCCTTTTTTTCCAATTTTTTATGATCATTCCCAATATATTCCGCACCCTCACGTAATTTATGACGATCCCCTTTTACAATTACTTAAAAGAGTATGAGTGAAATGACATATTGGAGGAGCGGAGGAGCGGAACCGCGAATCGGGGATCATATGCATAGAGCGGGACATCCGATGAGGGGCATCCGATGATAACCCTACCCCTCGCGGAATTCATGACACATCACTGAATAATGGAATTTGAAATCTACTCTCACGTAAGGGGTGACGGGAGATAAAAAAAAGTAACATTGAACCTAGAATTTTTATACACGTTTTTTTATAAGCAACCCTTAGTTGCTTGGGTGTGAGACCTCAAATTTGGCCAAAAATTAAGCAACTTGCTAAGAAACTCGAGGCCTCAAATTTCCAAGCAGCAAATATTCTGCTATTTTTTGCCTGTGAAATCGAAAAAATTGCCTGCGGCGTTATTTATTTCTATTTAATTTTTGATTTCAATTTTGACTTGTAGTGTTAAATTACAGAAGAAATTTACTTTAATCGATTTTTACAATCAAAACTCACCTAAGTAACTACTTAAGCAACTTCAGGTCTCAATTACAGGATTTGCTAAGCAACTCGAGGCCTCACCCAAAAAGTGTGTTGCTTATAAAAAAAATATGTGTACATAATAGCTATACCACAACAACTTCAGTACGACAAACGGGGGTGGGGCTCCACATATTGGATGAACTATTTATTAAACTCCTCCTTTTTATAAAACTCCTAATAGTGGACACAGCAATTAATAATGCACAAAGTATATAACATTTATATCAACTTTTCTAATATTGAACGATCATGTACCCCCAACTCCTCGACCATAAACTCCTCTTTTTATAAAACTCCTCATATAGTGAACACAGCAATTAATATCTAACTTTTCTATATTAAACGACCATGTACCCCCAGAAACTTTGTTGAACATTTCCCCAAGAGCATTCTGACTCTTGCGATGTCACTAGTGATTTCACCTACACGCTATAGTGTAATTCACTAACTCGCTGTACGGTATTGCGGGTATGACTCGGGTTGAATTTATCGTTAATGTTAAATTTATACAAATAATTTTTTAAAAAATTAGGGGGCCGATGTGCACTTTATGTTTCTAAGAAAGGTAGATGCCGTTCTCGAGAGGGGACAAATTTGACGGGTAGAAAAAAATAAATGAAAAAGAAAATTTGGATTTGGATTTTTCTTGACCAAATTCTGCCCCGTTTGAGGGGATCATGTCATGTTTAAAATGTAGCTTCGGGTGTTTTTTTTTACTTTTGGTCATATTGCTCTCACAAAACTTCCCAATATTGATTCTTCACTATTTGGTGTGTGGTTTTCACATTTTAGCCATTTTTTTAATTTATTTTGTAAGTGGTAACATCATAAAAAATATATAATTGCAATTTAACAGGGATTTTCTGACGATATTTAGATAAGAAACGTTATAAAAAACTTAAAAAGGAACAAGACATTTTTTTAAATATTATGTTGTTAGGGGATACAAATGACAATTTTAGTATT
>JAUKWD010000113.1:0-10673 GCA_032356645.1 Aegina citrea | reverse complement strand
CACATTTTTGAAAAGACCAAAAAATATGTTTCTATGGTGAAAATTAAGAACATTTATAGTAGCGTTTGGGAGAAATAGGTCAAAACGAGCATTTTTTTGTCAAAAATTGCAACGTTTTCTGAATGTACAGCTTCATTCAAGAAGACAGAACAATTCATAGCGCGGTTTAGGAGAAAAATGGGTTACGGACAGATGCTCGGGCGGACGGACAGACGTGAATTCTTAGGTCCTTGCCACTAACGTAGGGGACCAAAAACACATCTTATATATTAAAGCCAAAATAGCAAAAAGGGGACAAAATTTCTAGCCCCTAAATCAAAAATCTAATACGAACAATAGTTGCTGATACATAAGAGGCAATTTGTGTTTGTTTTAGATTGTTAATTTTTTTACGAAATCAGATTTCCGTGCAACAAGATCGAAAAAATATGGGTAAATTTAATTATGTTCAATCCAAATAGGTTTTTCTGACTATCTTATGGGTATAGTATGTAGATGCAGTATCCCAGACAACCTTTCGAGAAAAAATATCAGAAAAATATACAAAATAATTTGTTAATGTCTTTCTGGACTTTTTCCTTGCTCCATATCCTAATTAACATGTAACAAATCAATAGCAATGGTTGATATGAAGTATTTAGAATCAAGTAGCATTTAAAATACCTATTTATTATTTTTCCCAGAAAAAAGGGCATCAATTTTGGCTACATTCCAATATTTTTAATGCCACAAAACCTATATTTTTCTGAATATGGAGATCCAGATAGTTCCAATGAACCAGATTTGCGAGTGATTAAAAACAATGTAGCTCACAGAATTTGTTTACAGATTTTTGCCGCTAAACGACACCAAGATCTGAGAACACGTCATATACATATTTTCCAATATCGTAGTTATGCTATTTCCAGGACTAATATTACATAGGACAGGCTCTCAGCTCTTGGTGTCAATTCGCGGCCAAACCACAAGAAATCGGGATTTTTATTGTATGGCATGGTGTACCATTTTTTAGTCAGTTTTTCATGTAGAGATTCATAATCTGAGGAGAAGAATACAAATTTCTAAAGCGCTAACAAAACGAATATTATATAGTAAAGCCAAAATAACAAAAAAGTTGACACATTTATGTAAAATCATGTAAAAACACTTTTTCTAGGTCCTAAATAAATAAAAAATCTAAGACAAACAAAAGCTGCTTGTAAATAAAATGCGACTTTTGTTTGTTTTAGTTTTTACATTTTTCATAATTGTTACATGTATTCAGATTTTCGTGAAACAATATCGAAAAAGTATGGGTATATTGTCACGAATATGGAGAGATGGAGACGACTTTCAATCGGACAGAAGTGTCACAAATATGGACAGCCTCCAGGAGCCCAGTAGTTTTCTATTGGAAGAGCTCCTCTGAATGTGAGATGCTGTGACTTCTCTTCAGAGCGACTGATCCCTCGCTTGTTAACATAATTGTTGGACTTAAGATACAGTTTGACTATAAAAACCTATGTACCATGCTTGAGAACCCTCTTTCATCATATCAGACCAGCTGTTCGGAACTACCGTGTATTATTCTGTTTCTCGTATTTTTCGCATCTCGAGAACCTCAAATATCTCACAACTCTTCATAACATGGTACGTACGAGGTTATATATATAAACGAATACTTTCCACACCTCTATTTTGTTTAGGGGCCCAGCACAATTAGCATGTGTGGAATTGGCATATTGTTTGGAACATTCCAAACATTGTTGATTTAACCACTTCTCTTAGATTTATGTAAGCTGTAACGCGTCTAGTGGTTCGGTGCGGTATATAGTAACATTTGTGATAAGAATGGATTTGAACGAATGATGCTTTTATGTTTGTGTAAAGTAGAATGATCGTCGCGTAATAATAAGGTATGGAGCACGATTTAGCAGTTAAAGACGAGGCGGTTGGTCAGGACCTTGTCGAAAATGAACCTTTAGACTTATTTTGCAAAAAAAAGTCAGAGTTTAAAAATAATCTAGCAAAATGTATCGAGCAAATAGACAGATTGATAGAAAATGATGGGGACATTGAGGAAGTAGAAATTCGTAAAAATCAATTAGAAAAAAAGTTAGAATCGATTAAATGTGAACGGGATAAACTTTATGAAGGGACAAAAAAGGTAAAATTTGAATTTGACTGGATCGAAAATTTAGAAACTATGGTCGATGAAACGTTGGTTAGTGTTGAAGTGTTTTTAAGGAAGAGAAAAAGGTCGGAAAAAATGTTAGTGGATCCTCAGTGCGAGGGGGGGACAAAATGTAATCCATTGAACGACAGCGACCTACTCATGGGTGGAAACCAGGGACTAAACTATGAGGACTCCCTCGTAGAAAATCTTGAAAGTTCTAAGGAAATGGGCGCAAAGGGTGAAATAAAAAATAGCAATATTTTTACATCGCTTAAAAAAGTAAGTCTTCCTACCTTTAGTGGTAATATAAAGGAATATTCAAACTGGGCAAGCGCATTTACCGCGTGTATAGATCAGAGCTCCATGAGTCCAGAAGCAAAACTTTTACATCTCCGCCAATATTTATCTGGAGACGCCGCTAAGGCACTACAGGGCATAGGGCATAGTGCCGAAGCCTACCAGGTAGCCAAACAACGGCTTGGCCGTCGATATGGTGGAGAGAGGCGTAAAATAGCGATTTTCCTGGAGGAGGTAGAAGAGTTTAGCCGCATTAGGCCAGGTAATTCCATGGATCTAGAGCGCTTTTCTAACCTTTTGGACATTTTGACGATTAATCTAAAAGAAAGTGATTTGGTTCAGGAGCTTGGCTCCGGACTGCTTTTTTTAAAATTGCAACAAAAATTGCACAAAAATTTATTAGCAGCATTTCATCGCTGGCTTCATGAACAACAAGTAGCTGGATCGGTTTTGTCCTTGAGGACGTTTATCTTACAGGAAAGTGAATTTGAGATCATCGCAGAAGAAACGACACGTGGTGTAGCTAAATTGGAGACAAAATCAAACGTGTTCGTGACAGCGGGCAGCAACCAAAGTAAAAATCAATCGTGTGTTATTTGCCAAGATTTTCACGAACTAAAGGATTGTCCACAATTTCTTGAAGCAAATTTAGAAGAGCGTAGCCAAATAGTACACAAATTTGGACTCTGTTTTGGGTGTCTAGGAGGCGGCCATCTAAAAAAGGATTGTAAGCGGAAAATTAGGTGCGAAAGATGTAATAGAAACCACAATGTTTTATTTCATCGTGAAATTCTACCAAATCATTTTCACGGTCAATATAATTCACTAATATCCTTGAGAACCTTGACCGTAAAACTCTCGCATAATGGAAAGGAAATATTTATAAACGCGATTTTAGACGACGGCTCCTCTCAGAGCTTTATCAATTCTGATGTTGCAAGGTACCTTAATTTGACGCAAACAAACCAACAGAACATGGCTGTTGGAGTCCTTAATGGTTCGTACAAGTCGTTTCCTTCATGTTGTGTGTCAGTGGAGGTCGCACCAGTGGATAAAAACAAATCTTTTCAAATTGAATTGATGACCATAAAAAACGTAACAGGAAACCTGGAACCATTTGATTGGAGTTCTCATGCCGGGAATTTTTGTCATCTAAATAAAGTACCATTTATCCCTCCAGCGAAAGGAAAAATTGATATGCTTATTGGTTTGGATAATGCTCATTTGCACCAAACCCTGCGCGAGGTACCGGGAAGCTTTGATCAGCCTATTGCACGGCTGACCCCGCTGGGTTGGACGTGCATCGGTAACACTGGCCTTAGGAGTAAGGATAGTCCAAGTACGCGGTTTGTTTGTACCTTTTTTCAAAATACTAGCTTAGAAAAAATTAATCAATCCCTTACACGGTTTTGGGAGATTGAGGAAAGTAGAGAGGCCGATCCAATGAGTGTTTTAGAAAAGGAAATACTAGCTCAAACACTACGTAATATAAAATATAATAAAAAGGAAAAACAGTATCAAATCGGCATTCCTTGGAAAAATGAAAAATATCTACCCAATAACTACCCTATGGCTCTAAAACGACTTCAAAATACCGAGAAAAAGCTTCTTAAAAATGACGATTTAAAAAAATTATACATACAAACTATCGACAAGTATGCCACAAAAGGCTATATTAGGGAGGTCAAGGTTCCATTGGTGGACTCGGCGGCTTGGTATCTTCCCCACTTTCCTGTAATTAGTTCCAACAGCAGTACGACGAAAGTTAGGATTGTTTTTGATGCTTCTGCATCCTACCAAAACGTGTCTTTAAATGATTCGATGCATTGTGGACCAAAACTACAGGCGGATTTGATTCACATACTCTTGCGTTTTCGCAGGAGAAGAGTAGCCTTGTGTTGCGACATACAGGAAATGTACCTTCAAGTAGAACTTTCTGAAAAAGATCGCAAGTATCATAGGTTTTTGTGGAGGGACGTGAATATTGATAAGGAACCGGTGGTATATGAATTCACACGACTTGTTTTTGGTAACTCAGCTTCCCCCTTTTTGGCTCAATTGGTTTCAAAGTATAATGCAGAAAAATATCAAAAAAGATTTAAAAGAGCATCGGAGTCAGTCTTATTAAGCACTTTCATGGACGATACTCTAGACTCGGTAGATACCATAGAGGAGGGGAAGGGTTTATATTACGAACTGAAAGAGTTGTGGGCTCTTGCGGGTATGAGTACTCATAAATGGCTCTCCAATTCTGTGGAACTTTTGGAACATATACCTGAAGCACAGCGAGGCATAAAGCTTGATATTTCGGATAACCGAAATGAAATTTCAAAAGCACTTGGTGTAATATGGGACCATACAAAAGATTTTTTAACTTTCAGTTCAGAGGCTACTAAGATAGATAAGTTGACCAAACGGTCGTTTTTACAGTGCATGGCTTCCATTTTCGATCCGCTTGGGATACTGTGTCCTTTCATTTTACAAGCTAAGTGTCTAATTCAAGAAATGTGGATGGAAAACTTAACATGGGATGAGGATTTAGTTGGAGAATTGAAATGTTCAGCGGAAAAGTGGATAGCCCAACTAAGGTATTTGGATAAAATTGTCGTCCCCAGATGTCTTTGCCCGGAAAAAGATGGCCAGTTGTCTCTCCATGTTTTTTGTGATGCATCCGAAATAGCTTACGGGACGATTTTGTTTATTAGGTTTAAAAAGAATGATAAGGTTAGGTGTAACTTATTGTTAGCTAAATCGAAGGTAGCGCCAGTAAACACTCTCAGTGTCCCAAGGCTGGAGCTGTTAGCAGCGGTAAAAGGGGGCGAAATGGCAAGTCAAGCAGCAAAAACTCTTAATATAGAACAATCTCAAATATATTTCTGGTCGGATAGTCTGGATGTCATAGGTTGGATAAATAATAGAACCAGAGTGTTTGGATCATTTATTAGAGACAAAATAGGCAAAATTCACGAAGCAAGCTCACCAGGGCAATGGAACTATATACCGTCGGAGATAAATCCTGCGGATTTATTGACACATAAAATGGATATTATTGATTTGTCAAACTCCGTGGTTTGGAAAAAAGGCCCTAAATTTCTCTCAGAATTAGTAGTGCAAATGAATTTTCTACCGAACAAACAGAAAACAGGAAAGTCATTACATACCCTGGCTACTTACGGAATCAAAAAGGAGGTTTTTCGAGACATAGAAAGTCAATCAAACCATTTAAGTGTGGGGAAATTTGTGTTAAATATATCAAGGCTAGAACCTCTTAGATTTTCTTCCTGGATGCGATTGGTGAGAATTAAAGCTTGGGTTTTTCGTTTCATAAAAAATGTTAGATGTACTTCAAGTGATGGAGGGGGTAGAAGTAGTGGTGAACTGACTCATGGGGAAATACTGGATTCCAAATTAGAGATTATAAAGGAGACTCAAAAAAATTATTTTAAAGATGAATACTCAAACTTAGCAAATGGGAATCTTATAAAAAGAAACAGTAAAATTTTGGTTTTATCTCCCCAAATTGATGATGTCGGAATTTTGCGTTGTAACGGTAGATTACAGTATGCTGAATATTTACCATACGATGTCAAATTCCCTACAATTCTTCCTAAAAATAGCGATGTCACAGCATTGATAGTAAAACATTATCATGAGCTATACAATCATAGAGGTACAAATTTTATACTGTCAAAAATATCTGCAAGATATTGGATCATTTCAGCTCGAGAGGAGATCCGAAAGTGTGAGAGGAATTGTTTTGAATGCAAACGAAGAAAGGCAAAAGCCTTGGTGCAAGTCATGGCTCCCTTGCCTTCTAAACGTACGGAGACACCCATGCGGGCGTTTGTAAATGTAGGAGTGGATTATGGAGGCCCTTTTTTGGTGAAAATGGGTCGGGGAAGGGCCAGAACCAAACGATACATTTGTTTGTTTTCTTGTGGAAATACGCGTGCAGTACACATTGAAGTATCATATCGCCTAAACACGGATTCATTTTTAAATAGTTTCTGGCGATTTTGCCACAGACGCGGTATTCCGCAAAGTGTGGTATCGGATAACGGAACAAATTTTGTTGGTGGTACTGGCGAATTAAAAGAGTTGGTTTTAAAATTTGATATGGATAAAATTATAAAAAAAACAGCCTTCAGAGGTGTATCTTGGTCTTTTAACCCCCCATTATCACCTCATTTTGGAGGAATGTTTGAGTGTATGATCAAAGCAGCTAAAAAATCCATGAAAAAAGTTCTAAGTAATGCCGACATTACAGACGAGGAGTTGTTGACTGCCGTGACTGGAGCCGAGTATTTAATTAACTCCCGACCCCTTACTTACCAGTCCGCCAACGCAGATGATATAATTCCACTGACACCAAATCATTTTTTGATTGGACAACTGGGAGGCGATTTTTCGCCAGAATGTGAACAAGCAGGTCTTCACCCAATAGAACGTTGGAGAAGGGTACAAGAGTTAATTTCACACTTTTGGAAGCGATGGATGGTAGAATGGTTACCAAGTCTGAACCCAAGGTCAAAATGGACAAAAATAGAAAGGGATATTAAGGTGGGAGATATAGTATTATCCTTGTCACAAAAAACGGGAAGGGGAAAATGGCCTTTAGGCAAGGTATTGGAAACTATAGTAGGAAATGATGGTCATGTCCGAAGAGTAAAAATTTTGGTTAATAATAAAGTTTACGATAGAGGTCTAAATTCACTTAGTTTAATTGTACCCAGTGATGAATTTCCTGTTGTCGTCCCATAGGCATCTTCATCTTCTTCAATTCATCCGGCATTGCTGCGCAGTCTGCTGAGACGATGTGTCGATTCTGATGAGGAGGCGATCTGCCGTTGGCTTTCAGCGGGAATGCCTTCTCATCACCGGGTGCCGAACGCTGCGGTGAAGAGGCACATGCTCACACGAGTCAGGGATGAGGTTGATGCGAAGCTAGTGAAACGTTTCTTCCGACACAAGAATGTCAAACGAGACAGGAAGAGGCGAGTGGAATTCCAAGCAAAGAAACGGGTAGGCGATTCTACATTGGAACCTCCATGTAGGCCTGTAATTGAGTTTAGTCATCGTATTTTTCAGAGAAATCTGTTAATCAGTCCTGGACCCGAAGGGAGGAGAATTCGATTTGGGGATCTAGGTAGTGTGGATGATACCGTAGAGAGAGTAGACGACTCGGAACCCGAGTCAATATTGATCGACTTGATCGACTTTGATATTGAAGTGGTCGAAAATCCACCCAACCCTATATGCTTGGCTTCCCAAGCAGAGGGTACGAGTTCTCCTTCCGCTAGTATGTCTTGTTTGGCCTCTCCAACAGAAGATACGAGTGCCCCTCCCCTTAATTGGAATGGACCCGGTATTTCCTGTTTGGCATCTCCAACAGAACGTACGAGTTCCCCTCCCTGTAATTTAAATAGAACCGATATTTCCTGTTTGGCATCTCCAACAGAAAGTATGAGTTCCCCTCCCTGTAATTTAAATTTACCCGGTATTTCCTGTTTGGATTCTCCAGCAGAGGATACCAATGACGACCAAATTGACATTGGATTTTTAATGCAATTTGATAGGACCGTTATTAGGGATAAAATAAGAAATCTTAAAATTAAGGGAGAATCGAAGAGAGCATCCCAGCTAACTCGAGATAGTTGGATAGTGGAGGACGTGAAGAGAGGAGGGGTTGGACCAGCAAGCCAGTTGGAGGTTCGCGAAGCGATAGAACGCGTGACTGAGTTTTTGTTGTTGGAGGAAGACGAGGAGATGGAGGTAGAGGCTCTCGTGGCGGGCTCGCCAAATCCAACACTTCCACCGATGGGGCCTCCGGAACTGCCCATATTGTCTACTGCTGGCGAGGTCGAATCGTCCGACGATGAATATTTCGACGCGTTGGAAGAACTGCCATATGATCCCATCGCGGACGGATTTTTTGAATAAGAAAATATAGACATACCAACTAGTTCAATATTTCTTTTTACGTTTCCTAGTTTTTTGTTTTTTTTGTTTTGTTCGGCCATTCCTTAGATAATAGTTATAGAAATAGTGGTAGTTTGATAGAGTATCCGCAAGAGAAACTGATAGACATTCTTGTGGATTATTGGAAATATGGGCCTTAACGACCAAGGGTATTCCCTTTGGATGGTAACTTGTATATAGATCAACTATTGTATTGATGTTTTGTTAATCAATTGTATTTCCTCCCCTAATGCCCTACGATCGACCTTCGGCGCTCCGATGGCTTCTCGAAGGACCACTCTCGTCTCGGAATACCCGAACAGTCGTCCGAATGTTAGCGAAACGCCTGGGAACGATTGAAACCGAGACACGTCACCGCGAATCTATTATGAACGGTGAGTAGGCTGAATTTGTCCAGTGTTCTGGATAATAACCTTAGTTATAATGACGCATAGTCATAATCAACCCATTATGCTTGGCTCCCCAGCAGAGGGTACGTTTAATCATGAGAGAATTCCATCTCCAGCCTTCTTTCGGTCCGTTCATGACGCAATTAGATTATCTGGATTATCGGTAGATTGGGAATACAAGTGAGAACAAGTTTTCTATCCACAGAGAAGACCCAAGGTTGTTTGGTTATTTTAGACCCTTGGATTTAGTTTTCATGAATTTCAGAAACAAGGGCATATAGTTGGCAATTTTAAGCTAATAGTAATTAGCAACTTATTTTAAACCATCGCATTATAGTTCTTACCAAGGAGTCTGCTTTTTGGAATTGAATTATGCATTAACGTTGATATTGTATCTATATTAGCCTTGAAAAGGATAATTTCATAATTAAGGAATAGTTACAAGATTGCATTGGGATCTTTACCAAGGGTTTTTCCTTTAGGACATGGATCACATTGCTGTCATAAGAGAACAAAGGTGTAAATATCCATTTGGTGCATAAATAGTTATGCTTTAAGGTTTTTTAAATGTTATTACGTTTTCACTTACATGTACCCGCGAACGAGCTTGAATTCGTTGGAATCGTTGACTGGGAACAATCGATCTGTGACCCGAGCACCCAGCGGTTGATCTCAAGTGTCGTATGCGGTCGTGATCACGAAACCGAACAGATGATCGAAGAAGCAACTACAGAGGGATCACAAACAGATGGGAGTGTCACGAATATGGAGAGATGGAGACGACTTTCAATCGGACAGAAGTGTCACAAATATGGACAGCTTCCAGGAGCCCAGTAGTTTTCTATTGGAAGAGCTCCTCTGAATGTGAGATGCTGTGAGTCCTCTTCAGAGCGGCTGATCCCTCGCTTGTTAACATAATTGTTGGACCTAAGATACAGTTTGACTATAAAAACCTATATACCATGCTTGACAACCCTCTTTCATCAATATCAGACCAGCTGTTCGGAACTATCGTGTATTCTTCTGTTTCTCGTACTTTCGTATCTCGAAACCCTCGAATATATTCACAACTCTGCATAACAGTCATGGTATGTGAAAAAATCAGACTCCTACTATAATAAAAAGCATGCCACAGGTAAAAAAAAAACAATGATTAATAAATATCCAAATACGAAACAAAAAAGACAAAGCGTAATTGGGAGAAAAACATTCCTCCAAAAAATTTCCATTCTAACATAAAGCTAAAAGAGCGCCGCCGGCGAAAAGTTTGGTAAAATCTGTATCAAAGTTGCCAATTTTGTTGGTTTCATTATTACGACCCCACACTTTATTACGACTTTGAGAATGTTTTTCAACTTTCAAATGTTGACCCCCACCCTAGTTTCCTCCCCTCGCAAACTAAATGACCCGTTCCTAAAACGTAATAATTTATAATCAATACCAAAATATGAAGAATAAACACAAATATTGCGTAAAATTGGGTCAAAATAAAAAAATAAACATAATCGCATCCAAACATCCAAAGCATGCACAACGAGCACGTAAACTTCAATGTTTTCAAATTACATTGATCTGCAAGCAAGCACTTCCCATGACTTGATACGAAACAATAAAGAAAAAGCACGTTTTTGATGAAATTTTCATAATTGATCAAAACAAATAATAGCAATTTGATCATAAATCTGTATCAATAATGCCCAACAAATTATATTTTGGGATACCTCCTTTCATGGCGAATTTTTTGGTTTTATGATTACGATTAAGAATGTTTTCCAAATGTCAGTTGTTGACCCCCCCCCCCCTACTTTCCTCCCCTTTCGCGAAGTAAATGACCCCTCTCTAAAACGAAATAT
>JAUKWD010000112.1:0-10685 GCA_032356645.1 Aegina citrea | reverse complement strand
TGGGCAAAAAGTGTGGATGGGGGGAGGGGGGTCTGAAAAATGTACTTTTCGTGCGGACGTCATATATGTATGGTCCCCATATTGACTTTCTTCTCGTTCTAAATCGAATTTGTTGTCATTCCAATTCCAACTACATTATCCCTTTTATATTTGATATATTCTCGCCAAACAATTTATTGACAGAATGGATTTGTACACGTGCAGCGGTTAGGACTGTATAATATAATAATATAACTGTATCAACCGCATCATTGAAACTCAATTTAAACCTTAGGTAATATATATCCCCTGGATGCATTTTATTAGGTGAACAGTGACATTGACCACCGTCTTCGAAATAACGGACACAAAATCCTTGGTACCAGATATTGTCCTTTCATCTCAAACTAACATTTCAATAAGGCGCCCTGCTGTAATCCCAAAGTTAGTTGCTGGCGACACGTAAGTTTTAATCGATTCTCCTAGAAAATAATTTATCAGCTGTACCTTTGTGAAATCACTCAAAGCCACAAACATCGTTATTCGCCCCTTTTCTACCACCTCAGTGGCCTAAACCATGATTTTTTCCAACTCCCCAGACTACCCTGCAAAAAAAACTTGTGGGAATATTGCCCCCCTTTACGTTTAATTTTGACGTACTCTTAACTGATGTAATTGTAGGGAGGGGAGTCATTTTCTCATTTTTCTCTAAAAAAAACTGTCAATTACATTTTATTCCTCCCCCTACTATATGAGTAGGTAGAAAACCCTGATCCTGCCACAGTTTTTATCCCATTTGTACAGTCAACCGTGACGAAAAGTGGGGCACAACTTGGGGCACACGATCGTGATCGATGCTAACCACAAGCAACGTATAAGCCACGATCACGTGTCACGCCCTACGGGCCCACATTAAAAGCATGTGCCCCACTTTGAGGCAAACTTTGGAGGACAGCATTGACCGTTGCCCATTCTGGTATCAGATAAACAACGACAACAACAACATCTTAGCATGTTAACCCTATACCTGGCAGGGGGGATTTGATCCGTTTTTCCCTGTAGCCCAACAACGAAAAGTGATGACGCCCTGGCTTTTTCTGACTTTTAATATTATTTATTTAAAAAAGTTTTGGTAAAAAAATGGGCAAGACAATTTTTCAGTACGAAGGGTATGAACATTTTGTCCTGACTAGGTAGACCAGAATTGCGATATTTTTAAAATATAATTTAAGTGAAAAAGAGCTTTAAAAAAAGTAATTTTAAGCGGGAAGCGGACAACTCGTTAGAAAATCGAACGAGGTTATGCAAAATTAAACGAGCGAAGTGAGTTTAATTTAAATAATCGAGTTCGATTTTCGACGAGTCGTACGCTTTCCGCGTTTATTACCCTATTATAACATGGTTCACTTGAACAGACCACCAAAGCAAATTGAAACTATGGGATTCATATGTTTCGAATCTGTGAATACCGTGTCACAACATATAAGATACAAGTCCCACATAGACAATAATAAATGTCACATTAATAGATAAACGTCATTTCCAATTAAAACAGTTATATATGGTACTCACACGTTGACGCGCGCATAATCGCCTCGGGTTCAATCGTAAAAATCGTTCAAAGCGTAATATATCATCGTTTACTCGTCATTATCGTCCTTAACGGTTATCACTTTCCACCGACTAATTGCGTTACTAATTACTCGGTATGTCATTTGTTGGAGACGAGGGCGTCCACCTCGTCGAAGCTCAATGTGCAGATTCCGTGGTTCGCACAGGGTTGTCGACTAATTCGGTAACAACAGAAACCAAGCTGGCAATAATTCGATAATAAGTGCGTCGTGCGTCACGACAAAACACTCCGGCCCGGGTTGACCTTTTTTCGAGACCTTTATTGCACGGGATCGTCGATAGGGATGATGACGATTAACTTCTGAATTTGCCGCTCTATCGTCGTGTACTTAGTACCGTCGTACCTTTTCTGTCCATCATCGTTCTTGTAGGAAACTTTTACTCGTATCATTTTCCATCGTCACTCGGTAGCACTGATTGAACCAGAACAAGCTTCCACTCTCCTCGAACCACATTTGAATCTTGAATTATCACGACATCTCCAACTTGCACGTTTCGTTTCTCCACATGCCACTTCGGTTCAATAAGTAGAGAAGGAAAGAAGTCTCTAATCCATCGCTTCCAGAAATCATCAACTATAGATTGGATGAATTCAAATCTCTGACGATTATTTGTTGGCTCTTTAAACGGCCCAGCTGGAACTCGATTTGATGCTCTTCCAAGTATGAGATGGTTTGGACTCAAATATGCAAACTCATCTAACTCTGTTGGGTGCTTTCCAATTGGCCTTTCGTTGGTTAAATTGGCGGTTTCGTAGAATACTGTCAGAAGTTCACTGAACGTCAGGCGATGCGAGCACATTGATAGAAATAATGCTTGTTTTACAGTCTTTACGAGTGCTTCTGTCGCTCCATTTTGCCATGGACCTTCTGCTGGTGAGAACTCTCAGAATAATCCATTGTCTGCTCCAAATCTCTGCAGTGTTTCTCGGTCGAATGCTTTTACCACGTCGATTAATTCCTTCGACGCCGACGTTAGCTGAGACCCGGAATCTGATCAAATCACGGATGGATATCCTCTGATAGAGACAAATCTCCTCACGGTTTTAAGAAACCATTTTTGCTGTAGTCATCTGCCAGTTTCAAGTGAACAGCACGAGAAGCAGCACAAGCAAATATTACACCGTACGCCTTTCCAGCTGTACGGTGAACCATGCAAGTGCTGGTTTTAATCGATCTAATGGAAGAGGTCCCATTATTTGTTGCTCAGTTTTAATTTCTCTCCGTTTGCTTGTAACACATTTTATTTTCAGTGCCGGTGATCCAGAATCGGCTCCGTATTTTGCTCATTGTTGCTGAGACACCACTGTGCGATTTTCTGTGTACTTTCATTGCATACAAGATAGATAGCCGGTGTTTAGCTGGAAGTAATATGATTTGATCTTCGTCATAATTCGCCGCAGCTTATCTCAATAATCGTCGACCGACTATGATGATTCCCGAATTAGTTGCTATTGGGGCCAATCTTTTCATCTTTCCTTTCATTAGTTCTTCCTTTATTGCAATTTGTGCGTTTTCTATCCAAAACAACTCCGCTGCTTTGAGACTCTCTTTGTTGGGCTCGACAACTGCATTTTTGAAGGAGATTCTTGGCTTCTTTTCGTACATTTTGAGAATCCGCGCTGTTACTCTGATCAGGCGGTCATATGAAGAGTATCTTGTTATATCAATTCTCTGATATAGATCTTCCTCTACAAATGCTTCATTTAATAGTATATGCTTGACTTCTTCTGGCAGATCCTTTGAAGTATCTTGTCTTGTTGGCCATTGATGCTCCGGAAGATTTAAGAACGCTGGACCTGTTTGCCAAATACTGTTCTCGCCTATTTCCGGAGGTGACTTCCCTCTAGTGATTATGTCGGATATATTTTCTGTGCCTGCTATCCAAGACCACTCATTGGCATCGGTATGCGATTGTATTTCTCCGATGCGTACTGCAACAAATGTATTGAAGCCATACGAATCTCTGTTTATCATTGAGCGTACGATTTGAGAATCAACAATGTAATGGCGGCGGATAAATTTCATTCGAGTTTCGCGCTGTATGGTTGTTCCTAGCCGCGTTGCCAAAATTGCACCCATCAGTTCGGATCTCACTACCGTCACCTTCTTGACTGGGGTGACTCGTGTTTTGGCGGCCACTAACGAAGATCGGAAATTTCCCGCGGCTATTTTCCATCTTACATGCACATGCACCATACGCGCTCTCTGATCCGTCTGAGAACAGAACCAAGACAGGTTCACCAACAGCATCGGCTGGTTTTATACATCGCTTGAATGAAATGCTTTCCATCTGAAACATTTCGCTGAAGAAATTCATCCACTTGTTACTATCTTGAATAGAGATAGGATCATCCCACCCTAGATTCTTTGCTTCATTCATCCATAATTCTTTCATCAATATTTTTCCTTTTATTGTAAATGGGCCGGCAAGTCCCATTGGATCAAATATTCCATTAATTTGTGATAGAATCATTCTCTTTGTAAGGTGTACAGGCATGCATGTAGCGAGTTGATCAGAACGAAGATTTGGTCCTGTCCGGATATTTTTTCTCTTTGGTGAGAAATTCAGCTTTGTCGTGTACAAGAAAGAATCATCTTGGCGATGCCAATCCATCCCTAATACCTTTTCATTATTTTGTTGTAGAAGGACACCTTCTTTTCCTTGATCATTTGTCTGTTCTATTTCAGAACTACCCTTGTTGGATGATAATTTCCATTCCTTGACGGTGAATCCTCCGGTTTTGATTGCTTCATCAATATTCGCAGCAGCTTCTTTGACATCATCTTCAGTATCGAAGCTATCTAAGATATCATCAACGTACGTGTTTTTCTTTATTATTTCTTCGATGAGTGGGTATTGTTCTTTCGTAAGTTCAACAGTTTTTCGGAGTGCTGTAATGGCTATGTTTCCTGCCGGTTTGTCTCCAAAGGAAACTGATTTCATTACGAATGTAGACGGGTTGTTATTCACTGCCATGTTACGCCATAAAAATCTGTGTGTGTGTGTTGATCCAAATTTGAATTTTTTATCGCATGGTACATTTTTCTTATGTCACCAGTCAATGCAAATCGCCTTTCTCTGAATCTCAATAGCACTCCGAATAGCGAGTTTATTAGTGTTGGACCCTTTGCCCAGTAGTCATTCAATGAGTGACCTTTATATGATGCAGATGAATCGAATACTATGCGACATGGGGTAGTCGATTCTGGCTTGAGTACTTCGTGATGACTTATGTAATGAACTGGACCCTTGTACTCATTCTTTTCTACTTCAGTGATTTCTCTCGCAACTCCTCGGTCGACCATATCTTGCATTTGTTCTGAATACAATTTCGCATCTTTTGAGCTTTTCAGTAGTCTGTTTTCTAGAGAAACTAATCTCTTTTTCGCAACATGATAATTATCCGGTAAGTCCATGGGATTCTTTATCCATGGATATGTCGATTGCCAGTGATCACCTTTATGCTCCAATCCGTCTTCGATTAGTTTCAATTCTCGTTCCTCCTTGAGCGTGTAATCATTGCTTCCCATTGCGCAGTTTCCACATCTGCACCCCCACAGCGTGGGTTGCATTCCACTCCAAGACTTTCAATCGACTGAAAATCACTGATACTAGGACTTTGTAGAAAGTTTACGCTTGCGTTCTTTATCACTTTACTGGTTTCTTCTTTCATATGAGGGTGCGATCCACCAACACAGATACCGAATTTGTTCTTTAAGAGAAGCAAATGACCGTTTGCTTTGACCTTTTCCGGGTGATATGCTGCGTATTCGAAGCTAATTAATACGTCAATTTCCCCGGTTGGTCTTCGAATTTTACTTTCTTCGACGTCTCCTAGTAGCTTGCTAGTCAGTTGCGCTGAGACATTTTGTATGCATGATGAGATTTTCTCAATTCCATAAACTTGAAACTCACACTTGTTTCCATCTTCGTCGTTTAGCGGAATACTGTATCTTATGGATTTAAGCATTTCCTGGCTATTTCCAAGTTTGATTACGTTTATAAATACTTCCTTTCCCTCAAGACCTAGCTTCCGTGCTGTATAGAATGTGATCAGCGAAATGGTAGATCCATTATCCCACAATGCCGAAAAATGTCCCTTATGTGTCCTAATTTGCATAATTTGTAATAGGCATTGCAAATTTCCTTCTGTTGGAGCCATCGCATTGTGGCTTGCTCCATTGGCATCATCTCGATGGAAAATGACGTTATGGTAGGCTTCACACTCATCAACGGTACATTTTGAACGATATCGACAATCAGAAGATCGATGGCCTGACTTAAGGCATAAACAACTTAACCACTTTTCTTTGGCTATTTTAAATTTTTCATAGATAGGTAAATCCTTAAATGTGTTGCAATCCTTCGTGCCATGCGAACTATTGTTGTGTATAACACACCGATTTGGCGTAATTGACCTTTCTTTCTCTTTTCGCGGTTTCTTATGTGGCCATGTAATTCGTTGCTGCCTGTATCATATCTTCCTTTCTGATATCCGAGTTCGTATATTCAATTATCCGCCTGATTTCCCTTAAAAATTCCAACAAATGGTCAAATTTATTTTTTATTATCTCGATAAGCTCTTTTCCGTTGACCCGTTGAATCCATTCTTCGTAGTACTTTGCTGGTAATTTACGCTCTATTAGAGCGATTATTGTTGAATTGCTTAATTCGCTTTCCTTTGATAATCGTTTTAAATCTCTGTATCCCCTCTCGACGATATCAACAAATCGCAACATGTTTTCATTTTTGTTGCCCATCACGCATATCTGATCAATTTTAATATTTATTATGTCAACTAACTTTCCTTCGTCTCCATACTTAATATCTAGACGATTCCATATGGCAGATATATCGTCCTCGCAAGGTTCTACTTCATCGCGAAAATAGGGTTTTAGATAAGATTTTAGTACAAACGCTTCTTCGTCTTTCTTATACGCTGTTTTGACGTGTGTTTTTTTATTCTTCATTAAATACTTTCTTATATCTCCATCAAATTGATCAAACCGAATTTTCTCAAATTTTACGGTTGTTCCTTTTCTTTCGTTTGATTCCTGCCTCTTTGTTGCCTGGAATATTTTACATGCACTTTTTTGTTGAATTGTACTGGTCGATTATTTCTGAATACCAATTTAAGTCTGATTGGTCTGTTTTGGAAATTTCTTCTTCTATTTCGCTGCAAGCTTTCATATCTTCTTCGAAACTCAATAAATAATCGGTAATTGTTGATTCGAGTAAATCTCCTGTCTCCGTATTTCCCTCTACGATTTATTCATCTAATTTATTGATTGTTTTTCGTATCTTCAGATCGCGCCACTTTGTCGTATTTTTCTTCTGTTTGCTTTCTTTCCTGTTCATTTAAATTGTGTTGTTCTACTAATTCGCGTTCCCTTTGCTCTTCCTCTCTTTTCACTGCGTCGAAAAACTTGTCAATTTCACTTTCTTTGTTTTCAAATTGAACTGCTAACTGTTGAATCAAACTGTCTTCTGTACCATTACCTTCCACCTCTAGTGAATTCACATACGCATCGTGCTTCTCTTGAACCGAAGCCCAGTGTCTACAGTTGCTGGTAGCACGTCACTATCTGGAAGGATTGCTGACACCACTGCATTAATGGCCCTTGTGAACTGAGCCTTTGCGGTAGATCTTTCCTTCCCCAATTGGGTTGACGTAATTGCAGAATTCGTGACCGTTCAGCGACTCTTCCAAGGATGCGGCCAGCTTCCCTCAGAAATTTGGATGGCGCCCTTATAAGAGTATATGGGGGGAGCAGCGAGCTTTGCTAGACGATTCTGCCAAGCTTATCGTATATGGTTACTCATGCGTGACGGAACACTAAGAGCTTGCGCTTTCTTCTGATTTGCAAATCCCTTTTCAGCCAAAATAATCAATCTTAATTTACGAGTGACAGCCCTTTCCGCGGTGGCAAAATTCTCAAGTCCGATTAAGCTTGCGGAAAGGGCTGTCACTCGTAAATTAAGATTGATTATTTTGGCTGAAAAGGTATTTGCAAATCAGAAGAAAGTGCAATCTCTTAGTGTTCCGTCACGCATGAGTTGTTGTGTCGTCAAAGCGCGCTTTGTCTTGGTCAGCACGTTAGCACGAAGGTGATACTATACAGTTGTAAGGATGTTTTCGCGTTTTCCACGGGACCAACGGGGGAGGTCTCCCTTATATTTGTAGTTGGACTTGGGGTTTGCATGCAATGTTTACAGGGTTTTTTCACATCAAAAAAATGGGTGAACCCGATTTTAGAAATTTTGTCTCACAGATCATTCGATTGCTTGTAACAGCGGATGAATATCTTCCTTTCGGCTTCACTTGGTCCACCCTTTTCTTGTTCGCTCTCCACGTCCAGGAGTTACGTTGTATTCGAAATGCGTAATATATCATCGTTTACTCGTCATTAACGTCCTTAACGGTTATCACTTTCCATCACTAATTGCGTTACTAATTACTCATTATGTCATTTATTGGAGACGAGGGCGTCCACCTCGAACAAGCTCAATGTGCAGATTCCATGGTTTGCACAGGGTTGTCGACTAATACGGTAACAGCGAACCAAGCTGGCCATAATTCGAGAATAAGTGCGTCGTGACAAAACAATTTGTACATCATTGGTCATTGCAATCTGCATAAAAATCGGGTCAAATGGGTTGAAGTTAAAAACGTCCTTTCAAAGGAGGGGACCTTAATCACCCCCATTGCGGGGGGCATCTTTGGCAGGGGGGATTTATCCGGCAGGTGAAGGTTTTTTATTTTATTTTCAGCCCGCATGTAAAACCCTCCTCCTTTCATTAGAACGAAAATAATCTAAAATGTCCACCCAATAAAAAATTGCTTCCTGAAAATGTGCCCCCATTAAAAAAAACTTTTCGAAAATGTGCCCTAAAAAAATGGTCCAAAATGTGCCCCACTCATTAAAAAAACATTCCATTTTCAAATAAAATTTGAAATTCCCCCTGACGATCAATAGGGGGTGAAATGTGAGCATTTAATTTTAAAGTAGTTAAGTGAAAATCCCCCTTAAAGTGAAAATCCCCTCGGGGAGGGTCTTACCCCCTCCTTGTCCGTTTGCAAAACACAATGTCTAAATTGAAATCCAACTTAAGGGATGGGTCATTTATTTCGTGAGGGGGAGGAAAGTAGGGGGTCAATATCTGAAAGTTGAAATTTTCTCCGAGTAGGGGAAGGGAGGGGGATCGTAACCATAAAACAAAAAATTGGCTAATAAAGGGGGTCAGTATCCCACAATAGAAAATACGGGCCACTTTGTTACAAAATTGTCAAAATGTTCGCCTACGGCGCGCTTTGTACTCTATGTTACAATAACTTTCTCTAACTATTCGCCTGCGGCGCGCTTTGTACTCTATGTTACAATAACTTTCTCTAACTATTCGCCTGCGGCGGTTTATTCAATTTATTTTATCATTTCGGTGTGAAGTTTCCTGTAGGCATTCATTTTTATAGTAACATAAATGAAGACTTTATTGTTTAGTATTTGGATATTTATTTGGATATTTCTTCATCATGATTTTTACCTGCGGCAAGCTTTCTTTATAATATTAGGAGTCAGAAATTGTCACTTGTCATGACTATTGATCCACAAATATTCAAATTTTAAATTGTTTGGTTCATTATGTATGACTATGTGCACATAATTATGTATAATATACATATAGTTAGACAAATTTATACATACACAGAGTGAGACACAAGTACTGGCCGTATATATATTTATACGTATATGTATTAGTGCCGCAGGCAAAAAATCCGGGGAGGGTCAAAAAATCCGGGGAGGGTCAAAAAATTCGGGGGGGTCACTCTCTGAGATTGGAAAAATGGGGGCATCACTTACTGAAAACCTGCGCCGAAAGCGCCGGAGGAGGGGGCACAAAACAAACCTAAAATCTTGGAAAATTCTTCCACCCTCCCCCTATCGTAGTATATGACCCGTCCATAACAATAGGCGTAGGACAGTCGAGGCTCAATTTGTATAGGCTATATCACTATTTTTCACATGAAAACTCAACCCCTAGAAATGCATGCATACGAGTTTATAAAATTTATTTATTTCAAATTCATCTCCTTCAAGACCGGCGAAGCATACAGTCACGTAATGAACCACCTTCGCGCAATATTGCGGTTTGCCTTGCTGAGAGCGACACTCGTAGCGATAAGGGGTGTTGTCGTGCCCACAAACGGTGCAACGCCCACTAACGGTATAAACTACCACAAACGGTGTAACAACCGTCCACAAACGGTGTAATAAAAAATAAACACAAATATTAGCATTTTTTGTAAAAACTTTATTGAACATCACCCTGTTAGTGCATTTGTGCCTTTGCGCAATCAAAATTCAATCTCAAATAGAAAATACAAACCGACCACAAACGGTGTAAAATCACCGCCCACAAAGCAAACAACCACAAACGGTGTAACTAAACCTTCCACAAACGGTGTAAAGTTTGAAAATCTACATAGAAACATCAAAATCGTGTTTCTCGTGGGATTATTTTTTTATCTCCCAAATTCATCCCCCCCCCTCAGTCAGAGAACGTAGAGTACCCACCCCCGGGCACTTTTTGGCCAAAATTGTCCCGGGGGTGGGGACTTTTTTTAGAAAAATCCATTTTAAGTGGCAACATCACCGGGCTAGCACCAATATTTATTGACAACCATTTTCGGTCAAAAGGTAAAGGGCGAGTTACAAAAAATGAAATTATTATTTGTCGATTTAAATGGTCGAAAATTCAAATTTCATTAGGAAACTCGATTTTATGAGATTTTGAACAAATTTAGTCACCCCGGTGAAAAAATAGTCACCCCGGTGGCCAACGCATTGGAACTCACCCCGGTCGTTACCCCGGAAATGATAATAAATTTTGAATTTAATTTTTCAAATTTACACCGTTTGTGAACGGTTTAGTTACACCGTTTGTGGTTGTTCACTTTGTGGGCGGTTATTTTACACCGTTTGTGGTCGTTTTGTATTTGATATTTAAGAAAAAAATTGAATCGCTCAAAAGCACAAATACATTCAAATAGGCATGGTCGATGAAGTTTTTAC
>JAUKWD010000111.1:0-10698 GCA_032356645.1 Aegina citrea | reverse complement strand
TCCAAGAATGGTGATGCTTCCAAGTTTGGCTATGCACAGGGGGGGGGGTGGGAATTAAAAAATCATAAAATATTGACTAAGGGGCTAAATGGGTGGAGTGCATAATAACTTTTCGGCGCAAAAGGCGCCAAAGGGTGGAATATTAAAACAAAATCGGCACTCGGTGGAACAAACGTGGGGAACGCGTAGGATTTATTTTATTTAGTGATATTCGTACTTAATCGTAATTACGTAATACACATGTGACCCGAATAATAGAGTGGGCCAAAATAAAAATGGAGGATCTGAGATGACATTCAGAAATATAGTTAGTGTATAAGGGGTATAAAGAGCTCAAAGTGTTAAGTTCTGTTCGGTGATAAGTACAATGACATTTGTTTTCAATATGGACAGACAGTTGCTTGTAAAATTAATATTTACGTATGCTCAATCTCAAAATTTGGAAGCCCACCCATGTACCGTTTTTCTGACATCAACCCATACAAGTACTAACATTTTTACCAATTTAATTGCGCTGCAGGCGAATTTTTTGGATATTTTCTTTCCAAAACGTAGTGTTGGCATTCTTTTTTACCATTTAAATTAAAAAAAACCCTCTCATGGCCGGCACTAGCAGCTGATCGTGCAAGTTGGAGAACTATGATCGACTGGATTTATAATTAGTGTATTTTATCTTTTTTTGCTGTGGCCCTGAAACTCCTACCAGAGTTTTAGGCCTAGTCCATATGCTGATTGGAAGGTGTATGTACTTATTTACTTACTTACTTACTTACTTACTTACTTACTTACTTACTTACTTACTTACTTTCATTTTGAAATTATCATTAAAAAAAGTTAATTCCTTAAATCCTAAATTAAATTTTAGAAATCATGACTAAATTTAATAATCCAAATCCCGTCTTTTGTTCAATTTATTTTAACTTTGAACTCAGAAGATAAAAAAACGGGATTAAAACATAGAATACCTTATCCCATTGATCGATTATCCATTATCCGATTACCCATTATCAATTTTACAAGTCTCTACCAGATATACTTCCAATTGATAAGATTGGCTTTATATTGTCAAAAAGGTGATTTTTCATAAAAGGGATTAAGTTATAATTCCAATAATCCAAAATCAAAGTTTTCAAAAATTACATCTATTTCAATAGTCTTTATTACACATACTTTCTAACCAACTCAGAAGTATACTTAATACTCTACAAACCTTGAAATGCCTGCCATAGCTGCCCTCGTTTGATATAAAAGTAGAAAATTGGGTTACCTCGTGACCTGGTGTCTTTGGGTTTGGTACTTGATACACCAATTTTATGCCCAGTCAAAATTTAATAGTTTTTATGCGCTGTAGGCAATTTTCCTGAAGTGGGGGACGTTCCTCTGAAGTGAAACCCCCCCTGCAAGAGAGTCTTACCCCTCCTATCATACAGAAATCATGCAGTAGACACCAGAAAACGACCGGCAAACAATCTAGATCGAATCGAAATCATGGTTATCAGATTTTATCGGACACATATGCTTTCAATAATAACATACCATCGTGCCGTGTCTGGTTCAAGCTCGCTGTCTTCCAGGACACAATCTCTTGCAACATGGGGTATCGCTAACGTTCCCTCGCAAAGCATTGTTCCTTGAAGTAAATTCAGGCGCATCATCAAACTGTTCGGAATACAACAATGATAGATCCTACAATATTTAATCGCATTTTAAATCACATTTTTCTTTTTTATCGCTAAAACACGCACGTTAGCCATATTTACGCCTAAATACAGGTATTTAGCGTGACGGATGACGCGGGATAGGTGTCAAACGTGTTAACATGAATGGAATGTGTGCTAGAAGCGAAGTGTTAAATAGTATCAAATGACGATGCATGGTGCTAAAATTATGCCATACATGATGCCAAAGGCTTTAATAAGGGGTGCGTCATTTTAAAGTCTGCATACCGTAATGTTTGGGGGTTTATTTGTTAAAACTGTGACAAAAAATGGATTTTGAGCTATGTTTTGCATTAAAAAACTCTTCTTGGTTTGTTTATTTAATAGTTTTAGTAGTAAATATCATAAATGTATATGTGTAGGTTTGTATTGATAACTTACTAAAATAAAAAAATTACGATATATTTGAAAAAGAAGGAATAGGGACTTTTTCAGGGGAGAAGGCTCATCAAATCGCCAAAAAAGTCTGGCTTAATCGAGAGGGTGGGGGCTTTTATTAAGAGGGTGGGTCTTTTTCGGATATTTACGGGATCTGATTTACTGGTTCGGCTCCCAGTGCTGTCACATGCTTTTGAGAACAAAATTAGAAAGAATTTTGCCGGTTTAGGGACTGTTCATAAAGTACGTGAGGGGGGGGGGGGGCTGGAGTATTTTTGAAATTTTTCAATTTTTTACATGGGGCCCCCCTGGCAGCGCCTTCGACGCTGCAGTTTTGACATATAGCCCCCCCCCCTTTTTATGACATATGGCCTCCATCTTGGCCGATTTTTCAGATTTTTGTCATGTGGCCCCCCTCTAATATACTCCACCCCCCTCACGTACTTTATGACCAGTCCCTTAAGAACAACCATTCTTCTAAATGTTCCATTTATTATTTTTACTCTTATGCCCGGTCCCAAATATCCCATTGACCCTTTTCGATATAGGGTCATGTGTACATCCAGTCACTCATTTTAAATGGTTCGCGTAGGTTCATGGATGTATTTTAGGGTAACAATGGGTTGTGACGGATGACGCGGGAGCATGTGTCAAACAGCTGTCAAACACGATGACATGAATAGAAAGTGTGGCTTAAACCCTCTGAAATTTCAGAGGATTCAAGCCACACTTTCTATTAATACCATCATGTTTGACAGCTGTTTGACACATGTCCCGCGTCATCCGTCACCACCCATTGTATTAAAAAAATACGCGCCCCTAAAGCAAAGCTGTCGAAGGTCGGTAAGCGACAAAGTACTAAAACGTTCCTTATCCTAAAATTACGAATTACCGACACTAAATTTATGAAAAACAACTATAATGGTAGATTGGGGTAAGTTTGCAAAGTGAGGCAGATTGAGAGGGATATTTGAGGGTGCTGATGATTTTCAGCTGGGTGGCTTTGGACTTTCGGCGGGGGAAGGGCGCCGGCAAGTACTCTAATACCCTTGTTACACTAGGGTACCTTGACTCTGGGGCAGGATAGGGTACCCTTCCCTTAAGTGTAAACACCGAAACAATGAAAATCCCAGCAAGATCACAAAACTAAACACCTTGCTAAACGCTTGCAAAATACTGGCTTTTAATCCAAAAGTGAAACATTAGCTGATACAAAAGCACTGGTCCGCCAAGTAAGACACTGCATTCGTGCATGCTAGGTGAATTTAAGAATTAAATTCCCTTAAAAAATTCTTAACATGTATTGAGAGTCACCTTAACCTCAGGGCAGGTTGATAACCAGTGTAAACACTTTCGAAAAACAATCACTATGTATTGTTGTCTTACCCCAGAGTCCGGGTAATCTCGTGTAACAAGGGTATAATCCGGATAGAAGGGGGTAGAAATATGAGGGGGGTTCGAATCAATATTCGGAAAAAAATTAACAGGGTGTCAAAATAAACAGGGGGAGGTCAATTTAACATCGCTTTCTATGAGCCGAAAATTCTCATTGTAAAAATGTTGGGAATCAAAGTTTTTTATTCAAAAAATATATACTTCTCCCCTCACGTACTTTTTAAATGGCCCCTTGCATCGACGAACTTGATTTTTGTTTTAGTTAACGCCAGAATGTCAATTTTACCTGACTAAAAAAAAAGTAGCGCCTACACTTTTTTTATAAGCAACTCGGTTGCTTAGTGCAGAGGTTCAAATTTGCCTAAAAATTAAGCAATTGCTAAGCAACTGCTAAGCAACTGCTGAGGCTCAAAATGCATATTTTCTTGAGAACAATTTACGTTATTGAGGTAAAAATCTCACCCAATGTGGCAAAAATGGGACAAATTTTCGCCTGATTTGTTTCATCTTTTTGCGGTTGAAATTTGTTTCATCGTTTGCGGTTGTATTTTTTACATCGTTTGCGGTTGATTAAATAAGTGTATTTTTCGGTTTGAAATGTAGCAAATGTATAATTAATATTGTTCATTCAATTTTGTTGCATACTGTAAATCCGCGAAAAAGCCCCCACCCTCTGAAAAGCCCCCCAAAACATTTTTCATGATCTGACAAAGAGCCCTCTGAAGAGCCCCCCCCCCCCTCCTCGAATAAGTCCACAAAACATTTTTGACAATTTGACAAAGAGCCCCCGGGGCTTATTTGAGGATTGACGGTATACATTTGTTTTACATCACTTGCGGTTAAAATATTTCATCGTTGTTTCATCATTATTGCGGTCGTTTAATCGTTTACGGGCACAACCCCCATTAAACAAAATAAAATGGGCAAAAAATTGCCCTCCCCAGCCGGCAGTCAGCCCCCCCGCTAACAAAATCCCCCACGAGAGGGGGTGCATCCCCCCTATGAGAAGGGGGATTTTTGAAAATGTTTCCCCTCCGGAGGGGGGAACGGAGGGGGTAATTGGGTAAAATATATATATATAGTTTCCTCCCCCAAAAATTTTCGTTAGCGGGGGGGATTTTCGAAAAAAATCAGTTTCGATCACCCCAGATATACTCCTCCCCCTCACATACTTTATGACCAGTCCCTAAGCTTAACAACTGAGGCCAAAGTGTGCATTCCAAAACTTATTTTTATTGAAAAGGCCGCATTGTGCGAATTTTATTTTTAACCTTTAAATTTGGGCATCTCAGGCGATTATCCCCGACAAATTTACAAGTTTAATTCATTTCTGAGCCCCGGTCATCCCCCAGCCGTCGGGGTAGTTCTCCCTCATACTACCGCACAATTTTGTGCAGATCAATTGTTGGAATATTTGCCTAAATAACCGTCGGAATGTCGGAATCGGTGACACCCCCTCCCCCCATATTAGGCATTCAAATGCCATGGTAACCCTTTAAATATCTTACCGTATAATTTCTGGTAATGCAGCGACACCTCGCATGTTCACAAGATCGAACAATTCGTCCATATTACTGATGATTACAGATGATACAATTCACTGATGATAGCTCGTACGCGAATGTCGCGGACGGCGAGTTCACTGATGATAGCGCGTACGCGAATGTCGTGGACGGCGAGTTCACTGATGATAGCTCGTACGCGAATGTCGCGGACGGCGAGTTCACTGATGATAGCTCGTACGCGAATGTCGCAGACTGCGAGTTCACTGATGATTCCTCGTAGATGGCGTATGTACTCCACTGAAGAACTCGAAGATTCAAATGAACAGTTCCGAATCATAACGCATTTATTTAAATCAGCCAGTGTTGTGACGTCATCATCGTTGTGTTGGTTCGCTGATTCCGTATGACCCGTTCTGAACACATATTGTTATTGTTTGCTGGACGACTGGCGCTGTAAGTTCCGGATGCATATTTTATTGTTTGTATGAGGGCTGGTTGCTGTCCATTCGTGGCGCATATTGTTGTTGTTTGCTTGAGGCTGTAGCCTGAGTCACAGCCCCTAACCTATATCGGTCAGGGTCTGCGTCCCTGTTCAGGAAGCCTTGTATTTCTAGGATCAGTGGGATTCCTGCAATTATCGCATCCAGCCGAGAACGTTCGAATATAATCGGTTCTTCTACAAAATGCCATAAACTAGAAATGTATTGCTTGTTATAATTTTGTTTCTGTGAAAATATCCAAATTTAATTTAATTGTCAATTTCGTGTAATCACCACAGTGATGTGCCTCCATTGTCTTCCGAATTTAAAGAGTCAACCTCAAGCAGCTAGCTAACATAGCTAAAAAAAATTGACGGAGTAATGGCGTCATCAGTTTTTTGACGTGACGTCAAATTCCATCAAAAAACTGATGTCGTCATCACTCTCATGTCCCTTAAATTGTAGGGGGGTCACTTTACCGATTTTGCCAAAAAATACCCTCCATATCCATTTATTACCACCCCCACACTTAATGATTTTTTAGGTAAAAAGGGACTATAATTGAGCCTCTCGTTTCTTATAAATGATGATCTCATTCAATAGCATTTTTCGTTCTTTTTGCCAAAATTAAGGTATTTTTTCACGAAATAAGAACGGGAAATTGAGCCTCTAGTTTCTTATAAATGATCTCATTCTATAGGATTTTTCTTTCTTTTTGTCAAAATTAGGCTAATTTTTTCGCAAAACTGGTTCTTTTTTGGCACTATACGATTAGGGAACTTCTAAAATGACCGAGCCCTTCCTTTAAAACGGGTATTTCTTTACGTCATTAGGATGCACTCGTTAAATTAACGTAGTATTTTAATTTAAAAAGGCTTCCATTGTGTCTCTGATGGATATAGTTTTCTTATAAATGATCTCATGCAATAGCATTTTTCATTCTTTTTGCCAAAGTTAGGGTAAACTTTTGCGAAATAAGAACAAGAAATTGAGCCTCTAGTTTTTTATAAATGATCTCTTTCTATAGCATTCCCTATCCATCTCGCAATTGGCGTCGAACTTTTGTTTGCTCAGAGAAAGTTGCTCCACTAAATTTCATTTTCCTTAAAAGATGTTCCCAAATACAGGTATCAGATTCTGCCTGTCAATTCTGCAAACAACAGGACACTGGATGTTTGTGTTTGCCTAGAATTTGTAGGAAATCTGCTTCGCTAATTTTCATTTTTATTTTCTGTATTTTAACTACCCGTCACGGGTGTTTGTGTTTGCGTTCGCTTCGTCTCGGCTCGCTAACTGTTATTGTTTGTCGAAGCAAGCCATCAATTGGAATCTGCCTGCATTGATGCATTTTTTTTACAAGATGCACTCCAATGCTTAAAATGCTTCGTTTGATCTTTTCTAACTACCGTAATACTCGATTAAGCCCCCGGGGGATTATTTGACCTCCACCACAAATAACTTGAGTGGGAGGGGGGCTTATTTCACCAAGCTGAATTTTGGTGGGGATCTTTTAAAAATAATAAGAACTATTTAGGAAAAAGTAGTAAAAATGTCACACTTTTTCCTTAAATCGTACCATAATCAGACCAATAATATTCTTATGTTGCTCCAAAACATTTATATTATGTATTAAAATCAGAAGATCGTATTACTATCCGTATTTTGAAGACAAAAATGTATGATATATAACTTATATTTATAGAAGATAGGATTTTGGTATCATTATTTTTTCGTGGGGGGGGGCTTAATCGAGGGGGGGCTTATTTGACCTCAATGTGCTGGAGCATGGGGGCTTATTCGAGGGGGGCTTATTGGAAGGAGGGGGCTTAATCGAGGATTTACGGTAATGCTACTCTCAGGTAGCCAATAAACGGGGTCAGTGAAAAGCGGACACCCTAACAAAAATTGCTCATTTTTCCTTTATGGATGACACCGAATGTGGGAGGCAGCGAGAATGGGGCACGCGTAAAGGAAAATTATATTTGCTCCCATTTCCACAAAAATGCTTCAATTGACTTAACGTTGCATATTTGTCGATAAAATAACGCTTTCTAACCCCTGACACTTTTTTCAAAAATCGGACGAGTAGTTTTTGCTACAGCAGGGGGTTGTATCACCACCCCTTCTTACCCACGACCGGGTAGAAAACAGCCTTATACCTGCGAACCGTTAATATAAGAATGGAGGGAGTGGCGTATATTTTTTAACATTCAATCCCCCCATACCACTGCGGAAGTTGATGACCATCCCCCTCTAGCGTATTCGGCGCCAATTTGTTTAATGGGATTTTCCCCAATTTTGCTTTGTTGCCACCCCCCCCCTAATTGTAAGGAAGGGAGTCTAATAGTACGAGGGAACTTTTCCGGAAAAATCATAAAGTGGGAAGGTAGTAACACAATGGGGGGGGGGTAAAAAAAGCGCTTAAAATGGCCTTAAAAATGCTATTTAGGCTCTTTTTCTATAAAATTCCCTAAATATATCGCACTTCTGGCGAAAACCATAAAGCGTGGGGGGGGAGGATAACAACTCGCATGTCCCTAATTGTAGGGGGGCGGAATTACAGGGGGGGTGGAACTTTTCCGGGAAAATCATAAAGTGGGGGGTGGTAATAAAAGGTGGGGGTGGTCGAAAAGGGGCAAAAAAGGGCTGAAAATGACAGTTTTAGGCACTTTTTGCCTAAAAAATCAAATTTTCTTCGCCCTTCGGGCGAAAATATTTAAGTGGGGGGTAGTAATAAATGGATATTGAGGGTATTGTTTGGCAAAATCGGTAAAATGACCCCCTACAATTAGCAACACGCGAGTATATAACTCAAAATGATCTAAGAGACATAAAGGATTCGAGGACCTCAAAGGACTCGAGGAACTCAGAGGATCCGAAAAACCCAAAGGACTCGAAGAAATCAAAAGACTCGAGGAATTCCAAGGATCCAAGGAATCCAAAGTAACTCAAAGTAACCCCAAGATCTCGATGCTCATCCATATTCATATGCATATATAATTCAAATGATCTAGGAGACATAAAAGACTCGGGGAACTCAAAAGACTCGAGGAACTCAAAAGACTCGAGGAACTCAAAGAATCCAAGGAACCCAAAAGACTCGATGAACTCAAAGGACTCGAGGAACTCAAAGGATCCGAAAAACCCAAAGGACTCGAAGTAACTCCAATATCTCGATGATCATCCATATTCATATGAATTTATAACTTAAATGATCTAAGAGACATAAAGGACTCAAAGGGCTCGAGGAACTCAAAGGATTCGAGAAACCCAAATGACTCAGGGAATGCAAAGGACTCGAGGAACTCAAAGGATCCAAGGAACCCAAAGTATTCCGAAGGTCTTGATGTTCATCCATAATCATATGAATATTTAGTTTAACTGATCTAAGAGACATAAAGGACTCAATGAAGTCAAAGGACTCGAGGAACTCGACAGATCCAAGGAACGCAAAGGACTCGAGGAATTCAAAAGACTCGAGGAAATCAAAGGATCCAAGAAACCCAAAGTAACCCCAATGTCTCGATGCTCATCCATATTCCTATGAATATATAACTCAAATGTTCTAAGAGACAAAAGGACTCGAGGAACTCAAATGACTCGAGGAACTGAAAGGAATCAAGTAACTCAAAGGAATCAATGAATTCAAAGGACTCGTTGAACCCAAACGATTCGAGGAACTCGACAGATCCAAGGAACGCAAAGGACTCGAGGAACTCAAAGGACTCGAGGAACTCATAGGATCCAAAGAACCCAAAGTAACCCCAAGGTCTCGATGCTCATCCATATTCATATGAATATATAACCCAGTTGTTCTAGGAGACATAAAGGACTCGAGGAACTCAAATGAGTCGAGGAACTCAAAGGACTCAAGGAACTCAAATGATTCGAGGAAATGAAAGCACTCAATAGATCCGAGGAACCCAAAGTAACCCCAAGGTCTCGATGCTTATCAATATTAATATGTACATCAAATGATCTAAGAGACATAAAGAACTCGAGAAACTCAAAGGACTCGAGGCAATCAAAGGACTCGAGGAACTCAAAGGTTCCAAAGGACCCAAAGTACTCGAGGAAATCAAAGGACTCGAGGAATTTTAGGATTCAAAGGACCCAAAGTAACCCAGAGGTCTCGATGCTGATCCATATTCATATGAATATATAATTCAAATGATCTAAGAGACATAAAGTAACCCCAAGGTATCGATGATTATCAATATTAATATGTAATTCAAATGATATAAGAGACATAAAGGACTCGAGGAACTCAAATGAATCAAGGAACTCAAAGGACTCAAGGAACCCAAGGGAATCAAGGAATTCAAAGGACTCGAGGAAAACAAGAAAAAACCCTGGGGGATAAAATATAGGGGGGCTAACCCCCCTATAACCCCGATTTTATTGTCAATGGGGAGCTCTCGCAATTCACGCCGACTTTCTAGGTGGGTCAAATCCGCCCCCCCCCCCCCGTGACACGTGGACCGTTAAAGGACTCGAGGAACTCAAAGGACACTTAGCAACTCAAAAACTCGAGAAACTCAAAGGATCCAAGGAACCCAAAGGATTTTAGGAAATGAAAGAACTCGAGGAACTCAAAAAGGATCCAATAAACCCAAAGTAACCCCAAGATTTCGATGCTCATCCATATTCATATGAATTTATAATTCTAACAGACATAAAGGACTCGAGGTATTTAAATGACTCGAGGAACTCAAAGGATTCAAGGAACTCAAAGGAAATCAAAGGACTCGAGGAACTCATATGATCCAAGGAACACAAAGTAACCCCAAGGTCTCGATGCTCTTCCGTATTCATATAAATGTTTAATTCAAATGATCTAAGAGACATAAAGGACTCGATGAACTCAAAAGACTCGAGGAACTCGACAGATCCAAGGAACCCAAAGTAACCACAAGGTCTTGATGCTCATCCATATTCATATGACTATATAAATCAAATGATCTAAGAGACATGAAGGACTCGAAGAACTCAAAGGACTCGAGAAACTTATAGGATCCGAAGAACCCAAAAGACTCGAGGAAATAGAAAGAGTCGAGGAATTCCAAGGATCCAAGGAACCCAAAATAACCCAAAGTAACCCCAAAGTCTCGATGCTCATCCATATTCATGTGATTATATAATTCAAATGATCTAGGAGACATAAAGGACTCGAGGAACTCAAAACACTCGAGGAACTCAAAAGAATCGAGCATATCAAAGGAT
>JAUKWD010000110.1:0-10746 GCA_032356645.1 Aegina citrea | reverse complement strand
TGCATACATATGATCAATGTTCATCATGACATCCCCCCCCTCACTGACCCGGTGGCTCACCGGGTTGAATTTTGATTTTTGTTGTAATAAGAAAGCATCGAACTAGTACGTTACCGACTCAACACAAATCGGCCAAAATGGGTCAAAATAGGCACTTTTGAGGTCATTTGGGGTTATTTTGGCTATTTTTGAGCTCAAATTGACCAATTTGAGGGTGAAAATTGGTTCACCAGGTTTTTATTTTGACCTCAAATTCCACCGGGTTGAACCCGGTGGTCGATTTTGAGGCAATTTTCCCACCGGTTTTCCACCGGGTTGATTTTCACCGGGTCAGTGAGAGGGGATGTAAAAGTGGAAACAGCTATATTTTACAATTGCCCAAAATTGTCATAGAAAAAATTGGATTTGTCAGCTGATTTTTTTATAAGAGTAACTCTGAACTGTCAATGAAATATATCTCTAGAACAGCTATTTCTAGTGAACTATGTGACTGTCGCTGTTATACATGTCAACTGAGTGGTGGTGAAACATTTTGGGAAAATTCATAAAGTGGGGGGTAGTAATAAAATGGTGGGATAGGAAAAAATGGCCTAAAATGGCATTGAAAGAGCAATTTTAGGCTCATTTACTATAAAATACCCACAAATTATCGTCCTTCCGACGAAAATCATAAAGGGGGGGAGATAGTAATAAAATGCTATCGAGGGTTTTTTGAGGCCAAATCAGTAGAATTACCTCAATAAGAGTAAGAGACTTGATCTATATGCCACATACGTTTAAACAATTCGAATATTTGCTCGCGCATTTGTATAAAATATCACAAATTTTATATTTTTGGACTTGATGATGATATACTGATGAAACTACTGGCAACGCAATTTTTTTTTGTATTTTTCTACACTTTAACACAAACAGTTTTATTTATTTATTGACTTTTAAATAGAGTAATGTGTCCTTCATAGCTCTGTACGAAATTAGAGCAGTCGAAACAACATTGACAAAAATTATAGCAATATCTGCAATAGTTAAAAACGGAAAAATTGGAAACGTGCTTTAGTTATATTTTGTTTTGTTTTAAAATATAATCAAAGTTAAGTTTACCTTCTAGAAAATAATACTTTTTCCAATATTAAAATCCTCACCTGCGCAGGATCCATTTCTTCCACTCCCTCGGTAACCATGGAAACAACTGCAATTGAATCTTCCATCAGAATTTGTGCAATTCGCGTTTCGATCGCAGTTATGAACACTTTCTTTACACTCATCACGATCAGAACAAACAAATCCAGTCCCTTGATAGCCTGATTTACACGAGCAATTATACCCGCTCTCTGTGTTTTTACAATTTGCATTTGGATCACAATTGTGTGAGTCAGTCGAACACTCATCTACATCAGAACATGCATAACCCGTTCCATGGTATCCAGAATCGCAACTGCAATTATAACTACCGTTTAAGTTGGTACAATTTGCATTTGTATGACAATTGTGTGCGTCAGTCGAACACTCGTTGACATCAGAACAAGCATATCCCGTTCCGTGGTATCCAGAATCGCAACTGCAATTATAACTACCCTTTGAGTTGGTACAATTTGCATTTGTATGACAATTGTGTGAGTCAGTCGAGCACTCATCTACATCAGAACATGCATATCCCGTTCCGTGGTATCCAGAATCACAACTGCAATTATAACTACCCTTTGAGTTGGTACAGTTTGCATTTGTATGACAATTGTGTGAGTCAGTCGAGCACTCATCTACATCAGAACAAGAATATCCTGTTCCATGGTATCCAGATTCGCAACTGCAATTATAACTGCCCTTTGTGTTAGTACAATTTGTATTAGTATGACAATTGTGTAAGTCTGTCGAACACTCGTCTACGTCGGAACAAATATATCCCGTTCCGTGGTATCCAGATTGGCAACTGCAGGTAAAACTACCCTTTGTGTTGGTACAGTTTGCATTTCTATGACAATTGTGTGCGTCAGTCGAACACTCATCTACATCAGAACAAGCATATCCCGTTCCGTGGTATCCAGAATCGCAACTGCAATTATAACTACCCTTTAAGTTGGCACAATTTGCATTTGTATGACAATTGTGTGAGTCAGTCAAACACTCATCTACATCAGAACATCCATATCCCGTTCCGTGGTATCCAGAAATGCAACTGCAATTATAACTGCCCTCCGTGTTGGTACAGTTTGCGTTTGTGTGACAATTGTGAGAGTCAGTCGAACACTCGTCTATATCAAAACATACAGATCCTATTTCATGGTATCCAGATTGACAACTGCAATTATAGCTACCCTCTGTGTTTGTACACTTCGCTTTTTCGTCACAAGCATGGACGTTCTTTGCACATTCGTCTAAATCTAAACAATAAAAATTAATGTTATTTTTGTTTTCTATCTGAGTAATATATATATTTCGAAATTTGTTTATAAATATTTTTTTCCCAGGTGGAATTCGAACCCACGACCACTCGACCAGTATAAAAGTTTACCTCTGTCTAGGAGGTGCCTTAGACCACTCGGCCACTATGACATGTTAAAGAAATCCACCCAGAGCATTTTTCTTAGAACAAGTAACGTTATTTATCACAGAAGAGAACTCTGGTGAGGTTGAGAAAGGTCCTCACTGCCAAAGCACAGATGAACTACAATATACATTTCGAAATTTGTTCTTAAAAAAAATTTCCCAAGTGGGATTCGAACCCACGACCACACGACCAGCAGAATTGTTTACCTCTATCTACGAGGTGCCTTAGACCACTCGGCCACTGGGACATGTGACAGAAATTCACCCAGAGTATTTTTCTTAGAACAAGTAACGTCATATATCAATCCTTGTCCATCTCATTCCGTAAAATAATCTTCATCCAAATTGAATGCATTACGTTTTGAATGAGTATGTAAAGTGTTTGTATGACTTGGAATGTCTGGAATTATGTTTTACTTCGGTAAAACTAGGACTATAAATAAAAACTTCTTCCTACTTGTAAAAATACACAAGATTTTGTGATTACATAAGCATGTGCGCATATTGACAAATTACGGTTTTGTGTCTTTTTTGGTCGCACTACGCCAAAATGTTACACAATCGTTTTCCTAGATTGGATTTCAAAGTGCTCGGGTAAAATGCCTATATCAATAACATTGTGTGCCTGTCAATGATCAGTTATTCATTGTTTCTCAGTAATGATGTGTAACAGCTTCTGTTGAGACGCCAAATATCGTATATAACTTGTGCTCTTGAAGATGTGCTGCCGAATATGTGTTACAGCCATCTCCGCAAGCTAAATATCTAGCGCAAACTACTTCGATGACTGTAGACGCAAAAAAGCAACTGATCGTAGCTTGGCGCTTTAATAAAACCATTTAAGAAATGAATTACTCAAAACACCAAATTGTGCTGAATCGAGACTAATGTGCGCTTTTTTAAGGATGCCAAGGTTACGATAAGCCATGAAAAACAAGCTGACATACATATTAGAGTAATATAAGAACCGGATATCTTATATGTCCCGTAGTTTGGGTTTGAATTTGATAAAAGAGACCTATACAAGTAGGTTTTAGCCTTGCATAATGCATAAAGGAAATTGCATACCCTTCTAAGACTCAACCCAGTGCCGTCGTGTCTCCACAAGTGTCGTTGCTTAACCTCCCTAGTGTTGCGTACTTGTTGATATATCCGGCTGAGTGAAATCGGTGGTATCTAAGTGTTTGCAGTCCAGAAGGAACCTGATATTCCCAGGCCTGTCACGCGACCAATTGCATCACCAAATACGCCTTAAAGAGACACCTTTGAGCGCGAGGAGGGAATAGAACCGGAATCGGATATAGTGTAGCAAGAATTTGTGTGACCAACAATAGATGATCCTCAGATAATGACTCAGATATTACCGAAAGCGCTTCGAGATATCGCTGATTTCTCAGTTGTGGGTGAGGACATATCAAGCACCGACTAGGTTGTTTTCATGGTGGACCTTGATCAGCTTCGACTTTTTGAGTTATTACCTGCTCATTGGATCATCAACTAAACCAAGCATTATGAACATTCTACTTAGTTATTGGGCAATGATGCTCGGCATTAGATTATTTCCAATTCAACAAGCTCATTATATTTTCTAACCTATTTTGCTGGCTGTGGACGCAAATCAAGTAAAAAATATTTATGTATTTACGCCCGAAAAATATTTAATTTTAGATAAACTTTTGTTGGCAAGCGCCATATCATGAAGGAATGGCAATAATGCATACAATTAAGGGTGAGCAAAGGGGAAAACATTTGAAAATAGTTTATTTACATTTTTTGTTTGTTTCAGAAGCAATTTTCCCTGGGTTTTTCTTATTTAATTTATCATAAAGGATGAACCATTTGAACTTTAACGGACGATTTACAATTTATAATGAGGACAGAACATAAATAACGAATTATGAAAACTTATATACCAATACCAGTAGAAATTTACCGATTGTAACACTTTATCTATTTCCATGAATTGTTTGTCTTTTAGGTTAATGACGTGATTTTTGTTTAAAATGATTGGTATTCTTTGGAAATATAGATGACTCTAACGTTTAAGCCGTAATTACACTGATATCAGAAAAAAAACGTGGATAAATTAGCGCACTAAACAGAATTAGAAATTACAACTATTTTTCAATGGTTTCCTTTTTGCACACATTGTATATGCATAGATAAACTAATTATTTATTGTTAAAAAAATACGCATTTTCTATTGATCAGGAGTATTTAAAAACATATATTTTACCATGTATTTTTTTTTTAAATCCGCGTCAAAAAGATTGGAAACGTATTATATTCTTCAATTTTGAAGGCATTCTCCTGTTAAAGGTATACCTTCGCATTTATTATTGCTTTTCTCGTAGCCACTAACACAAGTACACGAGAAGTTGGTTCCACCGTTGGTTAGCGAACATTCAGTATGCTTTCTTGAGCAGGCATTCTCCGCTTCCGCAATATTGCAAATATTAACAACTAAATACAAAATAGGGAAACGATAAAATATACTTTTCAAAGAACCATCTTAATATGAGTTTTAAAGAAAATCGGAATAGGAAATATTGACATTTTTTAGCAGATTGCTAGCGTGTTGAGGTAAAAAATGTCGCAAATAGGACTCGAACCCAAAACCAATTTCTTCGACCTGAATGGCTAGTTCAGTGTTTTAATCATTCAAACTGCTTCCCGAGTGTCAGGAATGCAATAAATATATGTCAAACCAGTGTAAATCAAGATTGCGGTGAATATCACGATGGCGACCCTTTTGGAGAGGTTCGACTTTTCAACGATGTTGGATTCGCCTAATAAAAATAAAATAGGAAATACAGCTAAACAATGCCTTACCATTCAATTGAACCTTTTTGTTGTTGACGACATGAATATTATCGAGCGCGCCACTGATGATAATCTCGTTGATCACGTCACCAATTCGTTGAACGAGAGCTGTGTTCACTGATGATGATCGATTGACGAGTGCGATCATGTCAGCGATGATGGTGGCCTCTGTGATGGCGCTACCAGATGCCATGTCAATAACTTGAACCCCAACCACGTGTTCCGAAACGCGACTGATGCTCACTTGCTTCATTAAGGCGGTTTCGAGCTTCTGTAGAACGAATTCAGAAAGAACTCTATCAATATTGTATCTCAATGGTGATTGAAATATTTTCAGATAAAGCTGCCGAAAAGGAATTATATTTCGAGAGAATTTAATTCGTGCGGCATAGCGGAAATTTAAATTTTCCCTAAAATATAGCAATATTTCTTTTTCGACATCGGTAATGCTTAATGCTTAAATCGGTAATTAAATCGGTAATAAAATCGGTAAATCGGCAATGCTTAAAATCGGTCATAGGCCCCTAATACATCCTGGTCACGTGTATAAACAACTATTAAACATAACTTGAACATGCTGATGATATTTGGACACGTTGCAAACGCAGAATAATTATACAAATACCGTAAATATTCGATTCAGCATCTGGGGGCTTTTTTGACCACCATTTAAAATAACCTAAGGGTTCAATGTAGAGAGGCAAATTCAGAAAGAACTATATGTGTACTGTATCGCAAAAGTGATTGAAATCAATTCAGATATTGCTGCCAAAAAATACCAAAAATTTAAATTTTCGCGAAAATAATTTTCATTTTTGGTATCGGTAATGCTTATCTTAAAACAAAAACCACATTTATACACGAAAGGTCCAAAGCATCATTTGCAAATAATCTTTCTAAAAAGTTCAATTCCGTGAAAATTTATTCACGCGAAAGTTGATTCCCATGGAAATAAAATCTTTACCTTTACATGAGCATGACTTCAAGTGCTATATGGGAATAACATTGACGTTGGAGAGCATGTAAGAAATTAACGCTCATTATTCATATTTTCGCACGGAAATGTTCATTTTTGGCTCGATTGCTAGCAAGGGACACAAATGAGAGCAGAAAGGGCATAAAGACCGATAATCGGGACAAACTGAACGTTTTATTCGTATATTGTCGTTCAATATCGAGGACAAACGGAGTCAGCCAATGACGGCGCGGTGAAGAGGGTTGGAATTATCAAAAAGTCTGCAAAAAGCTGTTTCTGGCTGAAACCAACGCATTTGGAGATTTTGACGATACTTTTTATTAAGACAAACCAAAGGACACAAGTTAGTCCACTTGTAGCTATAGCACTTGTGCGGGCGGGGGGATCCAAAGTTAAATTATTTCCGGTTCCTAGAAATCCTCCCACACCCCCACTGTGGGATGCACCTCTCCTCGACCCTCTTGACCAATGTTCAAATAATTGTCCCAACGTTCCTTTTATTACCCTACATTATGGAATCATTCATGTTTCAATGAAGCCATTTTGTACTCAGAAGGTCTGTCTGTTAAAAAGCAATCGAAATGAAAAATTACCTCGGCAACCTCGACAAAATACGATGACTTCTTGTTGCTTAGAGCATTTGTAAATTGCATGTGAAATCGAATTGAAAATGTCAAAAGTTTTCCGCTTGTGCAGCGTTTGTTGATTAGTATGAAGCCACTTGAACAACGACAACTTGATGATATTTTTGTATCGACACAAACGCTTCTTGAAGGACACTGTTTCAGATCACACGTGGCTAAAAAAAATCAGAAATATTATTACTGAAAATTTATTGGATTACAAATTTTAGATTTATGTTAACACAGTGAACCAAAATAAATAAATTAATAAAACGCACATGAAATGTTTGTTTATAACACGGCATGTTTCTCGCATGCGAAGTTAGTTATAGTTGTTTTTCAATAAAATTATCGGAAGATACTAATGAACTTTTCGACAAATTGGAAATTAGGCACACGAAATTATGAAAATATACTAAATTGGTACTTTTTTTAACAAAAATAATGGAAAAAAATAAAATAATACAAAATAATTACATTCGATACAAATCACTTTTTTAATCGGATTTATTAACATTATTTTACAACAATACCAAACTTACAAAATTTGTTTTATTGGTTTAAAAAAAATATTTTCCTACTGAAAAAAAACGAATTGATATGGAATTACAGATTTGGAAAATAAATAAGAAAGATGCTACATTTAATGGACTAAACGTTGTTGTTGTTTATTTATAGAAAAACTCCTCACCAAAATCCCAGACTGAAAGTTTCTTAAATTTAGACCAAATTTGAGGCTCAAAATTTCTTAATCTTATTTTCCAGGTATCTTAATTATTGACACGTTAATTATCCTGATAAAGCAACAAAGGTAACTGTGCATAAAACTCTGCGTTTTTAGTTGAGCAAACACTTTTGCATGTGCATAAAAGGAAACATAGGCTTATTTTGCGTGTTCATTGTCATCAGAGTTTTCTTAACCCACAGGATGCTCGTTTTTAGTTGAATGGATTTCAAAATCTCAGCTGGAAGTTTCTTAAGTAAAAACTTTGGTTTCTAAATTTTTGGTCAAAATGAGCCTCAAAAGTTTGTTACGGCCGATTTTCGAGTTTCTTATATAAAAAACAACGTGCATGCACTATGTCCTCTTATATTTACCAAAACATTGATGATGTTGAACCTTTACGCTTACATGCAATTATTATATATAAATGGATGGTAAGAGTTGGGTTTGACTACGATGCAGGTCGACAGTTGCAGCTACGGTCACCCGTCGCCCGTCGTGAGCGGTAGTAAAATGTTTAAATCAATTATCAGGGGATAATCGCCGTATAAACATAGCATGATGATGTTTACGTAACAGAAATTTCATCATGTCTGGCATTTATATTTTACGTAAATAACACCTGTTGGGAAGATGTAAATCACACCTGTTGTGAAGATGAAAATGAGAACGCGATTCGACGTCTAATTTCGCTAAAATCCAACAATCAATCATTTCTAGTTTCGGACAAATCCTAAAATATTTTAGGTGCGATTTTTATCTAGTCCATTTCCGACACTCAATTTTTATCCTAAAATCCAAAATCCAGGTTTTTCCCGATTAAATACATATTTTTTATCATGACCCCCATTTGACTATCAATTGCGCATATTACTTGCATTTGAGTTTGTTTTTTCGTCTTTTTTACTCCAGTAACAATATTAAATATGTTATATATTTGGACACTTATCGGGATCTATTGGATAGCATTCTACGTCTTTACCATCCCAGTATCAGGCCAACGAGAAGTTGACTTGTTAAAAAACAAACACGGGGTTAGGTATGATGCGTAAATATATTGGAGTCTGCTTTAATGTAATGAATGGATTCAAACGAGCAAACACTTCCCGCACCCAATTAGGGATATAATTACCATATATAATTGCACGAGTTTGTTCAATATTTGCTAATTACACTTACAGTGCGTGCGGTTCAGCTAAACTGCTTGTCAGGTCGCTGGTGGGTGCGGGTGAACCGTCTGATCGGAAGTGTTTGCTCGTTTGAATCCATTCATCACTTCAAAGCAGACTCCAAAACACAATTGAAATTACCGTTTATCTACTTTCAAAATATAAAAAAAAAAACTATTTTTTTTTTGTCAACTGAATAAATTTGGTGTTATTTTCACGACCATGGCCCATTTTACGATGAATGTAATATACTGGATATTTATATACAGCAAATATATCACATTTATCTAATTTTGTCAATACAATATTGCCCTCCTGAAAGTATTATTTGTTCAATCAGGTGGCTTAGTAAACCTGCAATTTTGCAAAAAGCCCCCGCTCCATGCAACGCAGGGATAAAAGCATAACAAAACGCTTGAATATTGTAGGTTTTAGTGTTTTTTTACTTTGTTGTCCTTGTAAGGCTATTTTCTCAAATAAAAGGGAATTAGACCATCCTAAATAATAAAAAAAATCAATATTACAATCCTCACCTGCGCAGGATCCTTTGCTTCCACTCCCTCGGTAACCATGGAAACAACTGCAGTTGAATCCTCCATCAGAATTTGTGCAATTCGCATTTCCATCACAGTTGTGATTACTTTCTAAGCACTCATCGCGATCCAAACAATCAAATCCAGTCCCCTGATAGCCTAATTTACATGCGCAATTATATCCGCCTACTAAGTTTGTACAATTGGCATTTGTATGACAATCGTGCAAGTCAGTCGAACACTCGTCTACATCAGAACATGCATAACCCGATCCGTGGTATCCAGATACACAACTGCAATTATAAGTACCCTTTGAGTTGGTACAGTTTGCATTTGTATGACAATCGTGCGAGTCAGTCGAACACTCATCTACATCAGAACAAGCAAATCCCGTTCCGCGGTATCCAGATTTACAACTGCAATTATAACTACCCTTTGAGTTGGTACAGTTTGCATTTGTATGACAATCGTGCGAGTCAGTCGAACACTCATCTACATCAGAACATGCATATCCCGTTCCACGGTATCCAGATTTACAACTGCAATTATAACTGCCCTTTGAGTTGTTACAGTTTGCATTTGTATGACAATTATGTGAGTCAGTCGAACACTCATCTACATCAGAACAAGCATATCCCGTTCCGTGGTATCCAGATTCACAACTGCAATTATAACTGCCCTCCGTGTTGGTACAATTTGCATTTGTATCGCAATTGTGGACATTTGATAAACATTCGTTATGATCGATACAATCGTCAAAGTACTCCTTCCCGCGAGCGTACCCAGATAAGCATGCGCAGTTATAGTCACCCACTTCATTCATACACTTCGAGTGTTTGCCACATTGATGCGTTTGTGTCGAACATTCGTCTACGTCGTCGCAGGAAGATCGTCCATCTCCTGCGTAACCGTAGTAGCACGAACAATTGTACGATTGGCCCCAAACGACACAGAAACCATTGTAATGACAATCGTGAGAAATCTCCGGAACACAATCATCTCCATCTAATAATAAATTTGTTAGAGTTTATAGGTGTGATTTTCTGTTCGTTTCTGGATTTAAAAGAGACTTAGATTTTTATAATACGCCATATTCCCTATACTCTCCTGTTCCCCCTGACTAGTACCATATTTCCTCGATAAATCCCCCGGGGGCTTATTGACTTCAGACGAAAAACATGGAGGGCTTATTCGAGGGGGGGGGCTTATTGACTTCAGACCAGAAACCATTGGGGCTTATTAGCTTGACTCAAAAAATGGTTAAAGATTGTCTTGCAATAATTATATATAATTGGATGGGTAAGAGTTCAATTAGGGATATAATTGCACGAGTTTTTTCAATATTTGCAAGTAA
>JAUKWD010000108.1:0-10773 GCA_032356645.1 Aegina citrea | reverse complement strand
AACTGCAGCGCCGAAGGCGCTGTCAGGGGGGGGCCACATGTCAATTTTTGAAAAATTTCAAAAATACTCCACCCCCCCCCTCACGTACTTTATGACCAGTCCCTAAAGTATATTCCAACATTATACTCGATATAATGTTCAAGAAAGGGCGCTCATTTTTGACCGATGTTTGTTCTTTGAACGTTCAATGAGCGTTCAAAGGTAAAAAAACCGCTCAAAGGAGACAAACAAAGGGATGAACTTTGAAATTATTTCCATAAGTTCCCCACTTTTGGTCACCTCATCGAGAAAAGAAAACCTAAAAAAAGGGTAAAACTAATAATGTGGTTTCAGGGGATTTACAGGCACAATGGTTGAATAAATAAATTTAAACTACAATGTCGCATAAACACATTTCATATAAAAATCAAATACAAAACGATTTCTATCAATATTTGTCAAAACATACAACAAATAATGATTTTGACACCATTTTGGATTTTAACACAATAAAACCCCCCAAATTTGTTATTTTGACACAACATAGAAAATAACATATAAAAGGTTAGTAGTCATTTACAGGTCAAACCTGCAATGAATTTATATTTGAGCCACTTTGGTTCATTTTCACACAACATATTGTGAATGGCAAACTCCCCAAAAGAATAAAAAGCGACATGGTTCTATAAACATAAAGTTTGCATAAAAAGTAAAAAAAAACTGTCAGTTATATAAAAAATCACATTCAAATTTGGTTTCATCTATTGTATGTATGTATGTATATTTTAGGCTATTATAATATGCTAAACAATTGTTCACGAATCTTCTCCAGACAACGTGTGCCATACTCCACCACCATAGTAGATGCGCTCAGAACTTTCTATCGAGGGCGTTTTGAGAAAACTCGTCTTCTGTGCATCGTTCGTTCTTCCGCACCATGGTACGAAGCGTTATTCCCCTTCTGCACTTGTTTCCGTTGAAAAGCAATTTATTTGTGATGGATGAATCGTCCATTCTTATAACATGTGCTAAGTACTTTTTCTGCTGTTTCGCTATGTAGTCTCCAACACATGTAGTTCCGCAAATTTGAAGAAGTTTTTCGTTGCTTATAGCATATCTGTAAGTATCTTCGATCCGCCGATATCCTTTTCGAACCATTTTGCGTAGCATACCCATATAGCAAGAGATAATCCGCTGGAGTTGCAAAGTATTTAGCGACCATGCTTGGCACCCGTAAGTTAACCGCGATTGAACCAAAGCATCGAACATTTGAGTTCTAGTTTGCAACGAAATGCTGTGATTGATAAAAAAAAAATTGAGTGCTGGGAAAATTTGCTCTCTGCGCAGTCTATTCTCAGTTCAATTTCTGCTTCGCCAGTATTCGGTTGATCATATTTAATGTCAGAACCAAGATATCGGAAGATTTTTACGTTTTCGATCTTTAGTTTCGGAAATTTGAGCGATAGATTCGGGAATATTGCTTTTGCAATTATAAATAATTTATATGCTAGTGACGTGTGTATGATTAAATCTAGTTATATACAACAAAATAATACTCGCATTTCTTGTGATTTAAAAGGTGATTTGGGAACCTATTTAAAATAAAAGACCCAGTCCAACCCAATTAAAGAAAAATAAAACTGCGCACTTGTCGACACGTTGCTCTCAGTAACACTAGAGAGGACCCAACATAATTACTAGTTTTGAGAAAAACATATTTTGACCATTTTTTGGATGTCAGGTCCTTTTTTGAAAAAAAATGTAACTTTGAACCCCAAAACATGTATTTTTTCTGATTTTATTATTTCTAGCATGTGACATTTGTTTGTTGTTGACATCCTTATATTCATCACATATCTTATATCCTTTCAAAAAAGTATAACACATAGGCGGTGGAGGGGTATATTGTTACATAATTTATATGCTCCAATGTATGTTAAATATACTGCTTGCGATTACTTTCGTTTTGACTCGACTAATGCAATTTTTACGTGCTTATAATAATCTGTTTAAACTTAAAATACATATAAATTAACTTAAAACTCCTTCTAGAACTAGAACTTCCTTTTCATATCCATTGGTCAGAATTGGTGTTGAACAGTACAATGGAAACTGCAAATACGTGTGACCAATGCGATGTTCCTGCGACTTGTGTAATGAGTCCGGATATCAAATTCATGCTATGTCAAAGGTTTATGATGTGGTGCCGTAAACCCGAACATTTGAATAAGTTGGACACAAATGTGAGCTTGAAATTGTATGACAGGTTTTTTACCACAATCCAATTAAAATAAAGAAAATGCAATCATGGTGGCGCTGACGAACTCGAGGTTTTTAATATTAAATTGAGCCCTTCCATTTATTCAATGATCGAACTGATAAACGAGAGCGCAGTTTTTTAATTGTTTTTTGTTTTCAAGCCAAAGCAATTATACTTTAAACATCTGTCCAATAACAACCAAATTCAATATTGCGAAATATTCATTTTGTAGGGCTTTACTTTCAGCTAGCAACAAATGTTTTTTGAAACAATATACACGAACTTGAATATTTTCATTTTACACTGGGAATAAATGTTTATCACCAATATGATTCCTTTTAGGATGATAAACCCCTCCCTGTACTAAGTTTTCGGAAGATTCCCCAAATTACATTAAACCGCTTCTCACACATAGTTTATGTTAATTCATGAAAAAATAAAAATCGTTATGTATGCTAGACAGGAGATTTATTTGTTCTGGTGGGCCATATGGTTTATGACGAAAACTAATAATTATGAAATTTTCTCGAACCATAATTATTCAAATAAAAAAATGAAAATAAAAAAAAGTAAAAGAGATGATGTCTTTGCGTCATGTTAATTTTAATTTTTTCAAAATTTGATGACCAAGAATGACCAAATTTAGTGAACGGGAATTTTCCCAGTACGCACACTAAACCATTCTTTAGTAGACTTTATTCTACATTGTTTTATACACGCCTGTCATGAACAGTTGTCCATAAATGAACAAAACAAAAACAAAAAAAGGGAAAAACAGAGAACCGAGAGACAACGTAAATATATAAGTGTCGGCAAAAATCTTTTTTTCCCCCTTTTTATCACATGTTTGTACGGTATTCGTGATGTCACTGAAAATTGGTTCCTCTTCGCATTCGGGTATTATTTTTATTGATGCGATTTTTGTTGTCTGTGACACATCTTGACATGAAAAATAAGCTTGCTTAATTGGAAGTCGATCAGAAATAAGGAAAAATAGTATGTCTATGTCTAAGGTGGTGGAGAACCGCACCGCGAAAATGAATAAAAAAGTGTTGCAAAATAAATTTACATATGTTGTCGGAGGCTGAGTAAAAATATGTCTTTGTGCCAAAACATACCCCTCAAAAGGTGCGGTGTAATACATCACCCCCATAATGTATACAAAATATTATTCATAGATTTTTAGGGTATTTTAAATCAATTTCCCTAGTTTATTTGTGAGAGGAAGAATTTTTTATAGTTTTTATTAAAATTCTAAAAATCTGATCCCGTTGATCTTAATTTGTTTTTGTTTTTTAGCCAAATTGTAACCAACTGTTCTTATTCGCGTTACGTGTTAACATCGTTTTTTAACGATTAGTTGTTGAGAATTTTGGTCCTTCCACCATCATTTGTCGAATTTGTTTTGTGAACTTTATTTCCTCGCTAATTATTTTTGTAATCGGCGATTTTCCCAATTGTTGCGAACATTTAATTTCGCGAACTTTGAAAATTCCGTGAATTTCACGCAAATTTCAACCCGACTTGACATAGGCTATTTGGAGGAATTGTATATATTTTTTCTTTGGCCAAACTGTATGTGATGCGCCACTTTTACGGATACAAGTTAGTATATGGTCATCAACCAAGTTTGTATGAGAATTTTGGGACGTCTACGATTTTCCATGTGGCGCAATGACGTCATGTTGGCCCAAAATGGCCTCATTGTGGCCCAAATAAGCCAAGAAGCAGAAGCCTATAACTTGAAAAGTGAAGCTATAAAGGCGAGATATAGCAAAAAAATTGTTTTAATATGATTTTTTAAATAACCTAGTAATACCCATATCACAATCGTTTAGTACTATTATTTTATGTTTATTGGACAAATTTGGTGTTATTATCATTTCATTTTCACAATTTATGACAAATTTCCTTTTCTTAGAAGTATATAGAGAATTTATAGGATTTACCTATTTCTGTAAAAAAATTGATACCAAACTTCACCAAAATCAAAATATTTTTCAAAAGTATGATGCTGTGACCCTAAAATTACACGGGAATAAATAGGCTTATATGAAAGGTAAAAAATATTTATCACCATAAAGGAAAAATTCAAGTTATACGACATCAAATAGGGTCATGTAGGGTTAATGTTCGTGAAACAAAACCTCGCGAAAATTTATGCACGTCGAAATTATCCTTTTAAAGTAGAAAATCTTTCGAGAACAAAAAAACATGTTTCAGTTAAATAAATTCCTAAAGTATTGTTTGGCAAAACTAGCTTTTTTGGTCCAACGATACCAGATTAATTAAGAGAAGCTCTTGGTTGTTTAATTAAACCCATTCGGGTCAAATCTAATTACTATTAAACAAATTATGGACGTCACTAATGTGAAATTTACGACTGTAGCCTGTTCAAAAAGCAGTTTCATCAATGCTGACCAATGTGGTTGTCTGACTTTTATTCGTTGTTCTATTGAGGTCTGCCCATCTGATAAAAGTTTCCGATTTCTCTTTCAAGATTGCCCAAGTCAAACTATATCTGATGTATGCGGGTACAACTTTGAATCGGCCTAGTCAGTAGTATTTATTGGACTTCATTATAAAAGTTTGTGCGTATCGGATGTGTGATAAATTTATGCGTTTTTGTTCGGTTATGATATATTTCTATTTCTTATTTTATGTAAATTACCTAATTAAATTTACATTTTATATTCATCATGGAAATACTTATAACTCGCTACGTTTTTCACTTACCTAACCTTTTTAATGAGACAATTACTTTTTCTTCTTTCCAGTTACGTTTCACTTGCAATTTGCTGTGTGTGTTTATATGTGAAAGGTTTCTCGATTGTTTTATTGTTTGGATATTGTTTGGTTCGTTATTCTGACTGATTATTAAAAACAGGTATATCATCGGTTATACGGCCTTCAATTCTTGCCCCCTTCCCGGTTAGGGGTGGGGATTTGTGAGAAAAAATTGGCCCCACCCCGAAAATTGTGCCCCACTCTTAGAAGTGTCGCAAATTCTTATATATTTTCGCCCCCAAATATAATTTTCTTTCTAAGTAAATTTAAAGAAAGGAAACATCAAAATCAAGGGAAAATGTTAATAAAAATCACTGAAATGCCCCCAAAAATGTGTGAAAACGGGTACCAATTTTACTTTTTTTTAAAGTTATATTTATTTAGAAGCATTAAGGGGTGGGGATTTGGAAAAATTCATGGTCCATGAGGTGGGGATTTGGGAGACGATTTTGGCCCCACCCTACCAAATCTTCTACCCTACCCAAGGAGGGGTGGGTGGGTCCAATAATTGAATGGCGCATTAGCGTTTAACGTGGTTGATAGGGAAAACTGCCCCCGAGAGAAATTTCCTGCGAGAAAACGGTTTTTGCTAACCGTTTTTTTAGAAGCTTTTTGTACGTAACCCCACTATTGGAATGAGGTCTCAAGTTTCTTAGCAAACCACCACTTAGTTGCTCAGATTAATTTACACTTTTATATTTTATATATTTTATTGATTAAATATATGACATTAATTTTACCTATATATCTTTACACTACAGACACAAAATTTAAACTTAAACTATACCCTATAAGTATATTTTTAAATTTGTGTTCATTTCACATGAAAGGTAAAAGCACTACACATGTAATCATTAAAATGTTACATTTTAATATTTGAAAAGTAAAATTAAATGTTATTTTTTGTTTTCCAAGACCCATTTTAATATTATGTGTTCATCAAATTGTTCTGTGACCCCAGTAATGTCACTCTAAAAGGTCTGCCCGAGGACCAATAACTTCGCGATTTATCGAAGTTTGATTCTTATTCTAACCCACTGATGTCATCACTTCCTCAACTTTGGTCATTGATAACTTTGTGGAAATTGGGACGATAAATACCATTTGTTGGCAGTTTTTTTATTATTTCAGTGGTATAGGTTTTTAAAGCTAATTCGGACAAAAAATCCGGGGACTAATTTTGACTTTCCAGGGTTTCCATGGTTTAATGTTTTTCGTAATTTTGGAAGAATTGGTCAATGAGGCAATGCCGTATGCTAGAAAGGAAGGCATCGGTTGTCGTATTGGCCTTTAAAGTTGTCACAGACCTTTAATTACAAATTGCGAGTACGCAAAAATGATACAGACATTTTTGACGAAGTAATGACTTTATCAATTTTTGGGATTTTTACAAGGCGGTATCAAATTGTTGCCGTCATCATTAAACAAATATATGGGGTGCCTAGTTAGTTTCGATTTTAGGCTTAAAACTTGCGTTTGCTTGATTTCCCAATATCTAAGTCTATTTAACGTTTAAGATCAATACCGTAATTTTTGACGAAGTTGTCATGAAAATTGCAGTATTTGAACAACAATTGCCAAAGAAAATAAATGTAGTTATTGATCTAACAGAATGTGTGTGGCTTTCATAGTGATATGATGTGCCATACTAAATTTAAGCTCAAGCACACAGTAGTAGCATTTTACACACAAGTCAAAATATGTAATTTTGACTTCGTGTCAACGTCATTAAAAAAAGTACTGCCCTTTTTTTCGTGTGGTTGTTTACAGGCGGAAAATTGGAATGTTGATTTTTTCACGATTTTTACGTCACTAAAATTGTTGTGACTTTATTTTTGTAAAATAACTTAAAAAATCGATATCGGACAAAAAATATTTGTCTTATGAACTTGTTAAATTTAATCGAGCGCCTTGAAAGTGACTTTTTAAAGTGATAGAAAACTGTGTCAGTAACTTCCGGCATCGTGCTGTTGCCCTAAATAAAAATTTCGTGTTACGCCCCAATTTAACTGTATCATGAAAAGATTAAACATATATTCTTTATTTGTTCTTATATTGTTTCAAAACAATATATATTGGAATTTTCGCAGGAAGGCAGAACAATGGTCTAAACAATCTGGAATTCGGTTTTAAGTATAATTTAGTGATATTATATTATCAACAACATAAGTTGTTTATTCGTATAGCCAGCTTTTTAGTAATATTATTTTTATTCTTTGAAATCCATTGTCAGTATTTTCGCATGAAGATTTTATCGATATTAAAAAAATAGTGTGTGACCTAGAACTTGGGTATGTCTATTTGAGTTTCTCTAAATATATTTGCTCAACAGCATGCTAAATATTTTGTAATGTTGGCGGAATATGCCTCTCCTTAGTCATGGAAGCGGCCACTCAAACCTTCTGATCTTTAGTCACACGTCTTTGCCGTCTGTAAATGCTTGAGTTCGTACCATTTTGTTTGAAATCCTCCATGGCATTTATGTGGTAATAATCTCGAGATGCGTACAACTCCGAAGAAATTTGAAGGAGTGTTATGCTAAATTAATGGGGGATAGCTTAATCTTTTTTCTAGGTAATTAGCAAAATGGTGGGGGCACTACCGCACTTTTTTGTGATCAAAGTTGATAATGTGGCCGATGTACTAGATACTTGAAACGTCATACTAATGTAAATTGGGTATTCTGACGTCGAAGTAAAGAAAAAATACATGTGTCGGATTAACATGACGTCACTGACGGCATTTCTTCTGACGGCAGTTGAACCAAAGTCCAACCATAATGACGTATATATGAAAAATAGGGTTCCTGTAGACGAAATTGTCCAAAAATCGTCACAGTTATTCAGTACATCAATAAGAACTTGCCGCAAAAGAATCAGATCGATTCGAACATTTTTAACGTCTCAACGACGTTATCATTTTTTGGAGGTGGCGTCATATCCGACGTTTTTTAGAAAACATAATTATAATGGGCCGATTCTTGTAAAAATTAGAACGATTAGTCATTTTGACGTTAAAAAGTCAGCAATAAAATTTAAGACTGATTCCGACATTTTTTACGGTGTTATGACGTCATTTGAATATGACGTCACGTCAAAAACTGATGACATCATAACTCCGCCTGAAATTTTATTTGTGACTTTATAGCGTCAAAATAAAAAAAACGTGCCAATTTTTACGCGAATCGGTTTAGTAAAAGTGTTTTTCTAAAAAAACGTGGGATGTGACGTAACGTCAAAACTAATGACGTTATAACTTCGTCAAATATGTCGGCATCCATTTTATATTGCTTAAACACGCAATTGGGGTCAAATTATACAATCTTGACAATTTTCACAGCATTCGGATCATTAAAATATTACATTTGTAATATCATCCTCAAAAAGTAGGGGATATCAGAATGGGGGGTCTACTACCGCACTTTTGGAGTTCACGTGACATCACTTAAAATAAGTTTTATACTGATTTTTTTACCAAAAGTTCGAAAAATAATATTCCATAACATATTCTATAGGTTTTTATAGAAATTAAGAGGAAATACGAAAAAAAATCACACATCCAAAAGTGCGGTGGTAGACCCCCTCCCCCTTGTGCTATCCCCCATAAAAAAGGCGTAGCGAGTTTAATCTTCAAATAATTATACGCATTTTATTAAAATATTAACATAACATATTACCATATTATAACATAGTCAACGTGAACAGAGAACAAAATCAGAATTCTGTAATTGAAATGTTCAAAGTTCATAGTGTCACTCATACTTTCGCTAATTACACAAGATCTTTGATCTCTAGAACTCCAGTCTTTCTCATTAGAAAGTCTGGCCATTATCTCATTTGTCCTACGGCTTTAAAGAGGCATTGACGTGAAATATTAGGGCGAAAACAGATTCACGCGCTTGTAAATAACACCAACTGAAGCATTATTACATTTATGGCCCGTCACTGAACATTTGCGGCCCGATACTGTATCCTTCGGGCCGATTCGCTATAACGTGACGTCACTATATGGAGACTGCACACCGATACATGAGATACATATTTTTTTATATAATTATGCTCCCTATGGAGAGGCCACTACATTCTAATATTATACAACAATAAACCCTCTCGTCATTGTAGAATGTGACATTTCTATACTTCTTTTCTTTGGTGCTTAGTGGGGATTTCACGTTCTTGGATCGGGCCGTAAATAACCACACTGACGGGCCTGAATACAAATAATAACGACAAACTGAACATTATTCCCTTATTAAATGCAGAAATTGTGGATAGGTAACGATTGCAATATCTTGGACTCGTATCAACATTTACAGAGACGCCGATGTGTGAGAATTCAATTATATTGTATAGGACTTGTTGTATAGTATTTGATAGTTATTTATGGTGGCCACCTTTATTTGTGTTCTTGTATTGATAATTTCAGGTTGAAACGATATTACTGTTTGCTACAGTAGTCTATTCTCTGTACGAAACAGTACCAGACGAGCATGACGTTGAACAAACCGTGCTATGTGGGTTTCACAGTCCTGGAGAACAGCAAAGGCTGTATTGGACGGAACCATTACGGGTGTATGAAGATCAAGTATCCGGGACTGTTGAGTTCTTCACCGACACTGATTGGTTCTGCTATCAAATCCGCACGCGCGAAATGCACGCGGACATGCTCGCCAATACTGACGAGTTCGACTGGAACGGCTCACTGTGTCTTCTCCGACATGAGCGCAAACGACGACGCGGCGCTCCGCAAGCGCAATATGAAATTCCTCGGAAAAATCGCGAGATGTGTTCCACGATGATGCGATCCACAATGAAGAATAAATGCATCATCATCGCGGCGGTAAAACAACAGCTGACGCACAAGCACTACCGCCGTTGCGTATTCGACAGCCAGCGAACCTACGTCGAGACGCGCACAAAATTATCGCGCAGCTCCAGGTGAAGCTGGCGCTCATCGACTTCGACGAGATTTGCGAGGGCGGGTTTGTCACGCTGCCACGAACATGTGGGAATATAAATATCGTGCGTTGTAAAACGATTAACGTATAATTTATATCTATGAAAGTGTGAACGCGTTATTCTCGTCAACACTTTTGGTCTCGGTAACGCGCCAATAACGCACTTATGAATACACGCTATTCGTTTCCGTAGTCACGACATCTTTCCCCTTGGGCCCCATGGGGGTAGGTGTGACGGGTCTCCCCTTGAACCCCATTAGCCCTAGAGGAAAGTGATAAAGAAAGGCTATAAAAAACAATGCGTGTGTAACGGTCACCATTTAACGACGACGACGACGCGGTGACAGGGGTTGTGTCCAAGCCCGTTTAAAATTAAAAACGTAAATCAAAAGTCGCGTTGTTTTAGCGCTTGTTGCGGGGGCAAGGTCATCATTCGTCAATCCGACAGAGCCGATGCTTCGAAAAAACAAAACCGATATCGAATCTGCTGCCGCCGATCCCGTTAATGCGTTACTTCATCGTCTCTACTACGATTCGAGAACAATGATAGTACCTTTACGGGACAGGAGAACGTGTGCCGCGTGTCAACGCGCGAGTTGCCGTCAATCACGTGGTTTGAGACGCAGTTGACATACAAGCTTCACAAGCCGGTGATGTAAAACTTTGCGCGAAAACTGTTGTGCTCGCAATCGACGAGCAGTGGTAAGCGGATCTGTGCGACATGCCGTCGCGCGTCACAAACAACGATGGCTATACGTTTCTGCTCACAGTCATTCACTGGTTCTCCAAG
>JAUKWD010000107.1:0-10778 GCA_032356645.1 Aegina citrea | reverse complement strand
TGACGGAGGCACCCATAGCCCCCAAAATTTGGAATTCAGACAGTTTTTATGACTAACTGGTCGAAAAAGGGTATAAACTCAGTTACTGAAAATCACGGTTCAAAGAAAAATCCACGAAAAAAATGATGGGGTTAAATAAAAAAAGTTGGGTCAAAATGACCCCCCCCCTTGGCCGACCGAGGGTTAAATGTCTATCTAAAATTATATTGTTTTGGAATCAACCCATGTGAAAACCATTTATATGCTAACATGTGATAATTCCCAAGGACGTTGAAGGTGATCTTGTGTGCGAGCAAAAAGTAGCATGATAAAGAATAAGCGGAATTTGACCATTTTCTGTGATCATCGTGTCGTAGTTTTTATTATAATTATCAAACAATTTATTGTCTTAAATGTTAACATTTGACCAACTAACCTGAAAAGTTTTCTTCATTTGATTTAGTTCTACAACATAAGAGTAGCAGTAATAAAATTTTCGACCTATTAATCAAGCGAGAGTTATGTTTTCAGGACAGTGGGCTCAGTGGAAAGAATGGTCAGCTGCGTCCACAGCTGTCAACACCTTGAGATATCGCAACAGAGTATGTGTGCATGAACCGTGCGCTACCGATGGAATAACTAAACAAAACAATGGTAAGTTTAGCAAATTTAAAACATTTTCAAAAGTTCCAAATGAAAAGTGGATGAACTTTAATTATCGATCGTTAAAAAAAGAAAATGTCCCCGTAAATAAACATGTTTTTAGTTAAATACTACGTAATGAGTTGTAGAAGCCTCTTGATTCCATATGGAAAAAAAAACTGCGAAATGGAGAAACTGAACACAAGAAAAAGTAATTCGGAATAAAATTAAAGCCAGTGAAACGAATGTAAAGAATATTGGAAATTGCTTGACGAAAAATGTATTTTTTAGACGATTTCATCAATCGGTGCTCAAGCGGAAACAAGATCATACAAGATTATGACGAAGCGTTCATTCCAAAGCTGCTCGAAAAAATCAACATACCGAATCTCAAATGGAACGTTCTACTGAAGTTTTTTGAAGATGGCTTCAAAAATTTCGAAAAAGAAGTCGGTTAGTATGTTATGAATACTTTTGAACGATTTCTGCTTTAGGGCAAAATTATTAGACTCTTGTGCCAAGATTCACTCTGCGCTGATGGAAGAAATATGTCAAATGTCACCCTTTTTGTTATGCAACCCCACTTTTTGGGAGAAGCCTCGAGTTTCTTAGAAAATGTCTATTTTGAGTCCTCAAGTTGCACATGGGCTAAACTTTGTTTAAAATATCGAAAAAGTGTTAGTAAATAGAAGTAAATGAGCGGTTATGGGCCACTTGGGATCCCATTGTTTTGGCCATTGTTTGGGTAGTGTTCTAGGGCTTGATCCTATTGTTTTGGCCAGGCTGGATTTTAGTGTTCTTCGGGTTGATCATATTGTTCTTGCTAATCGGGATTATCTGAAATAAGCCACCCCCTAAAGTTTCGCTTTACGGCGCACGATATCCACAAAAATGAAGGTCATTGCGAGTACGGCGGTGACTATGATTTCGCGTGAAAAGGACGTCAACGCCTTGTGGGGGTGGTTTTCGGACACGTCTAAAAACGACAAGAACGATCATTACTGAGCGGTCGCTGCTTTGTGGCCCGAAGTGGGGCATGCGGAGCACATACTTTTAAAGTGGGGCACGTAGTGTGGCACACGCTCAAGTTCTCGTGACTTCGTGGATGAGACAGCACACGCGAAAAGCATCGGCCATCACTGTCAGTCTCGGACTAGACAGAACACGCACTAAGACAGGCGCACGCAGACGCACGTAGATTAGACAGAATGCACACGTTGGTGCAGTGGCCGAGGCCCTCGGGATGCACGTCTGAAGTGAGCCAGTTTGAGCAAGATGGGGTGACAGATTGAGCCTGATTGAGCCCGAATGAGCCAGATTGAGCCAGATTGAGCCTGACGAAGAACGAGAGGCACTCGGGAGGTACTTGGGAGGAACATCATAATGAGCTAGATCGTGCCAGATTGAGCCAGATTGAGCAAGAAGTGAGTCAGCAGTAAGCTGGATGTGAGCCAGATTTTAGCCGGAGCAACGCGCGCACTTGTGACGATGAATGTGCACAGTGCCGAAATAAAACGTTCAGTCATGGTGCCCGAGCGTGTTGAGGCGACTTTCTTAAAAAATTGTATCACAATTTTGAGCGTGGGTTCGAATCCCGCCCCTGAAATGTTGTTATCCATATCGTGAACAAAATCGTTTGGAGAGTTATTTACATAAAATGTTAACTTGGTACGAACTAGTGATGCAGCGTTTGTAGTTTTGTGACGAACTCGTTTTATTTTGTGGTTTTTTTGTGGCGAACTAGCAATTTTCGTTGGAGGCAACGGAATGAACGCGGTAAGTAGCGGAGGAACGCTGGCGGCAACGAGAGGTAGCGGAGGACTATGTAACGCGGTGTTGCAAAATATTTTAATTGAAACACGAATACACAAGTTTATTGATTTAAACACATTCTTTTCAATACAATTGAAATACAAATGGTTTCGGTGTTGTCTGTTCTACAGAAACAGATTTAGCCGTCGCATCAGCAGCGGATTTTTCGATGATGTGTTTTCGACCGTTTGCTGCTTTAACAAGCGCCTCGTCAAAACCCATGTCGTGATCGCGTTTTTGCAAGATCTTCACCGTCTCCACCTCCTTCTCGCGAACGGGGTCGTTCTTTAGTTGAAGACCGATTCGAAGTTTATCGATCCAGGCATTTACAATATCACCATCGTAAAATTGTTCCGCGTCTTCTTCAATGAGATACCAGATATTTAGTTATATGGTTAGAGGGACGGTATAGATTCGTCTTCGCCGCTAAGCTGCTCTTCAATATATTTTATACCGTTCGAGCCGCCACGATTCGATTCGTTATCACTGCTGGATGCTGGAGCAGCGCTTTCGCAACCCGCCTCGCTTTCCTCGCTGTCTTCGCTCACCTCGGTCTCTTTGGGTCTTTCTCGCTTCTCACTTGGCTAGTACGATCCTTCAATCGATTTTGTCGAGTAGCCTAGATTACGTAAGGGCGACCCAAGGCTTGCTTTGTCATCATGATACTTGCGATGGTGTCAAACGAGGTTTTCTTTCTGGCTGAAACACTTTTTTGCAGAAAAGCATGGTGACAAAGAGATGTGTACACGTTGCTGCTCGCTGTTAATTATAGGTTATCTGTACGAGCGCGCAATACAGAAACAAACAAGCACGTTAGAAAGGAACCGTTGAAACACTGCAGCCAAACATCGTTGCATCGTTTAGTCAAGATGAGCGAGCGCATGAACGAGTACAAACGCGACTTGAAAAGGTTGGTGACTTGTTCACCGATCAGGGCGCATCGTTTTATTCGACATGATGACGATGATTTTAATCTTGACGCGGTCTGGAACACGTTGGCTGGAAAAGTATCGCTTTCGCCGGCACAACGCGAACAAGTTCGAGTCGTACAGCCTCTGTTGCGTCAATTCGCTTCTTGTGGACAGAGTGTTAAAGAAAGACGGCGCGTGTTGGCGACAAGAAAAGGAGTTCACGCAATTCAAAACGTGTTTGACGTGTTTCTAATGAAAAACAAAACGAACACTTCTCAAGCAAAAAGGATAAATAGAGGCCTTGTCATCGCTTCTGATTAGTGGCAGTCTAGTCGTTGACGAGAGCACATCAAGATGAACGCGAAAAGTGAAAAACTGTTACCTGTAATGTCTGTAAAAAGAAGTTTACCATAGTTAATCGATTGTCCGCGCACACGAAGAGTACAACAACACGAAAACACACGACGCCGTGAGACGAAACGCAAATAATTAGTTTGTGTTTGTATGCAGAGTGTGCGCTAATGAATACCATAGTGCACACGCTTTCACTTTCACCGAAAGAACCCACCCTGATCGAATGTCGACTGCCGGCGAAAACATCTACACATCCGGAACAAGATATCGCACGAAACGGAACGCGTAAAAAAAATATGCCTCTATGCGGCAGCAACTGTCGAGCGTATGGATGCCTGGGAGCGCATTCACAACGTTTTGGCACCGTTAGAAATTTTATTTATCATGACTATCATGATACGTTTAAGGCGGCCGAAAAACTTATTTGTTTTCGTAAATTACTAAATTTAATAGTAAAGAAAAATTATCGTTTTACGAACTGTTTTCTCTCATCTCACCAATTTCCTGGGTGATCGTTTTAGACGCCTCTTTTTTTCGATTTCATTAATGCGGTGCACGGTTTCATCAACGCGTCAGCTTTTTGTAAAAAGAAAACAGGGTTTCCTGCACACTTTTGTTCTCGTTATATACGCTATATTTACAATAACAATAATAACTTTATTGTAATGAACTCCCTTGTACTTCTCTACGGTTGGTAAACGATTTGAATCTCGTCAAGTACGTCACTTCGGAAACGTAATGCCTCCGGTGTATGCGTGTACATTTCGATTAGCAAATGACTAAACGCATTCTAAGTGGCTTCGCTGAGGGCCTGTTTCAGGAACTCTGTGTTGCCCATTTGTGTGCTGAGATGTGTGATCACTGACGCGTCGTGCACGTTATTGAATAATACCATGTAACACCACGCTGCACATATAAATGGTGGATATCATAGTAATCCGTACTCGTTGACGACTTGTCCGTGATGAAACTGACGGGCTTGCGTTCACTCATTTTATAGCCTTTGGGGTCCGTTGGTGTAGCGCTGAATTATTGCGCCATGGCGTTGCTACGGCTAAAATCTGGCTCATATACGACTTACTGCTGGTCCACTTCTGGCTCAGTCTGGCTCAATTTGGATTACTTCTGGCTCACTTCTGGCTTAATTTGGCTCACTTCTGGCTCAATCTGGATCACTTATGACTCAAGCTGGCTCATTCTGACGTTCCTCCCGAGGGCCTCACGTGCCTCCCAACTGCCTCCCGTTCTTCTTCCGGCTCAATCTGGCTCAATTTGGCTCACTTTTAGCGTGCCTCTCTGCCTCCCGACAGCCTTCACACTCCCAACTGCCTCCCGACTGCCTCTTGGGGGCTTTGGGCTCTGCACCAACGTTGCATTTCTCCGAGCGCTGTACTAATGCGTGCGTTCCTTCGACGTACGAGCGTGCGTGCCTGCGCGCTCTGTCTCTTCTGCGTGTGTGTGTGTGCGTGTGTGTGTCTGTCTGTGTGCGTGCTGTGCGTGGTCTTTCTAATATGCGTGCGTCTGCGTTTGTGTGTCCGAGTGCATGATGTGAGTGCTCTGTCTAGTCCGAGAGGTCTGCGACAATATATCTTTCGATTTCAATTAAATCGTTGAAGAGTAAATTCTAAAATGTTGTCCTGAAGTCGATCCTCCATAATATACATTGCTGATGGTGAAGTCACGTGATGTAATAGTTTGAATTAATTAAGTATATAGTGTTAAATTACATTGCTAGAATGGTTTCTTTTAAGCCCGGGTGGGTGGTGTAAATAGTTTGATAGTGTCATAGTATATATGGTGCCCAGTCTACCCGTGCTAGCTATTGTAGGTATTTATGTAGATAAGTAAGGTGGTCGCCTGTCCCACGTGCCCCACTTTTGGGGCACACAGTGTTGGTCGATGCTTTATGCGTGCGCTGTATCGTCCACGAAGTGACGAGATCTTTAGCGTGTGCCCCACTGCGTGATCCACTTTAAAAGTATGTGCCCCCACTTTGGGGTACAGAGCATCGACCGCTCAGTAGAGATCGTTCGTGTCGTTGTTGGTAGTGTCCGGAAAACCATGCTCACAGGGCGTTGACGTCCTTTTCACGCGAAATCGTGGTCACCGCCGTACTCGCCGTCCATCAGAGCATACTCGTGCCAATTTCCAGCCCGATCGGAGGACATCTATTTTTGGCTCCACAAGCGAAAATAAGGCGTGATCGGGCGATGATATTCATCATGTCGGGCAAGGTCAAAAGTTTTCCTACCCCGATTTTCAGGTCGATCGGATTGCCTTCATTTTGGATATCGTGCGAAGAACCCGAAGAAAACTAGAATCTGGCCTCGCCAAAACAATAGGATCAAGCCCTAGAACACTAGCCAAAACAATGGGATCCCAGGTGGCGCATCTTTGACACAGAACCGATCATTTACTAATACTTGCTATTCTATGGTGCTGATGTTCCTTGGCTTTTCCTAACTTTTGATTGGGTAAATTTTAATAGATTTTTAAAGGTAAGTTCACCCATGTGACGTCATTTTTCCAAACATGCTCAAATATGAAGAAATCTCCAAAAAACTAAAAAACATCATGTTCGGTAGAATGACAGAAAAGTTGAATTTTTATGCTTTTTACTAAAACAATAAAAAAAAACAAATTCGAAACATTTGGCCTTTTTTTCTATTGTTCTTTTTTACTTCTTTTTTCTCTCGTTTTCTTCAGATTTTCACAATATTGTTCGTCAGATGTCTCTTTTTCTTTCTAAAAAAAATGGGGTCGTATTTGTTAAAACAACATGTATAGTCAACGTTTGGGTCCTCCTATAAGTATAAGTATTAACAAAGATAAAGACCATTTTTAGGATGTGTAGCTAGTAGCCCCCCTTAACCCTTTAAGGTTGATTTTAAAAAGAAATGCGTATAGTATAAAATGATAACAAAAGTAACCCATCTGATGGAAAATTTATCTAACTTTTCGTTTCAATAATTTGCAAGTATTTGTTAGCAAGCTAAATGGTTAAAAAAATTACACATTCCTAATCTAATACCAGATAGACCTGTCATTCTAGCACAAACATGTTAATCAATTAAAACTTTTAAATTAGTGTGGTTGGAACACTGTCGGTTACTAAGGGACTGGTCATAAAGTACGTGAGGGGGGGCTTACAAATATTGCGTCGAAGGCAACGGAGAGGGAGCCAAGCAAAAAATATTGGATTTTGAAAATCTAATCCTCCCCTCACGTAGTTTATGACCAGTCCCTATTCAGCAATGAGACAAAGGACCCGAAACTAAACTTTGTCTGAATAGGCCTATATAGTTACAGCATTAACTAAGGGGGCAGGGTACCCTGGGGTGTTAGAAAAATCTTAGTTTGTTCTCCAAAATTGGTAGAAAGGAGCGTAAAAATATGATTTTCACAACAATATAGGCATTTCGAATTACATAGTATGTGAAAATGCACAAACTCGAGCATTTTCGTGATTTCAGACCAATTTGATTTTTTTTTCGTGCTAATTTTATCCCAAAACCTCAAAAAATTAGGGCAAAATCAAAATCTAAGAACGGCGCCAAAATAAGTATTTGTGTTTTTTGAGCATTTTTGTAATTTTTTTGACGGTAATTTTAACAATTTACTCGAAGACAATGGAAACATTTGAGAAAAATACGCAATTTGGACGGGTGACATCACAATCGACCCATTTAAAAAACGATATGACAAATACCAGCATTTTTTGCTGATTTGATCACATTAATGCTACTTTTCATGTTAATTTTACCCTATATGTCCAAAGGAACTATATTGGAAGGATTTTGACCCCTTGGATGACACTTTTAGCGGTAAATTTGCACCCTTTCTCCAAAGAAAAATGTACATAGATAGAATGGAGAATTGCCTCATTTTGACGGGTGATGTCATAATGATGTCAAAAATTACCCATTTTACTTATTTCTGAGCCAAAACGACATAAATTTAGAATTCAAATAATGCGGCATTTGTGTCTCTGGACATAGTTCCTTGAGGATAAGTGGTAAAATAACCGCCAAAAGTGGCCTCACATGAGTCAAAGTATCGCAAACGCTGGTATTTGGTTTTAAAATGGTCGAATTGTGTATTTTTTAAATTAATTTTGACGTCATCCGTCAAAATTACGTCAATTTGTATTTTCAAAAAATGCCTTATCGTGTCCTTAGACATAATGTATTGTCGTTATTTGATAAATGTAACGCCAGAAGATCGTCAAAAAAGCGAAAATAATATTATTTGGCTCAAAAAAGGTTTTAAAAAGGTCTGAAATGTTCAAAATTAACGACTTTGGTTAATTTTGCATATAATGTAATAGAAAAAACATACATAATGGCGTTTTTGCAAAAACATTTCAATTTTTAGAGCCCAAATCAAAGTTTACTAACACAACAGTGTACCCTGCAGGTAACTTTCCAAGATTGTTTATATACTAGGATGAGACCCGTATAAGCGTAATAAAAAAATATTTACTACCTATTTCATTAGACTCCATCTAAAACTACTAGATGAAGAAGAGCATTATTCAATGTAACACAAAACCTGATGTGTTCATTTTATTAGAACTTTCATATGTTTAAAACGTTTCTGTACATAATCGCATAGTTTTAATTTTTTGTGAGTTTAGTGTGACCAGATTCATGAGATAAATGTTTTATTTAGGCGAAAATTGCCTAGTGCATGGAACAGCAAAGTACACAGCTAAATTTTATTGCTCACTTGGCAAAGGAAAGGCGCAAGAAAAGATTTGCATGGTATGCTCATCTCAACATTGTTTTCAAAATTATAAAATATATATTTTGGGGGTTCTAGGTGTTTTAAGTTCGTGAAAAAACATTAACACCAAAATTGTACCTCAAATCTACTTTTCGGCTTTAAAATGGCCCTTCAATTTCTCAACAGATAATCCAGAGCTTGTCTCAAAAACAACTTGTCAGTTTTAGGATAGCTGCTGAGAATTAAAAAAAGTGTATTTGCATATTACTATAAACACTGTTGTTCGCCTCTCAAATTAAAATCAAAACTATTCACAAATGTGCAGAATTAAAAAAAAACATGAAGTTGAATACATCCATTAACCCTATTTGACATAGGGTGGGGGAATCCCCCCCTGGTCCGCGTTTTTTTGTTGGTCAAAACCGATAAGTGATGACGCCCTGTGTTTTTCTGACTTTTAATATTATTTATTTAGGCAAGTTTTGGTAAAAAAAAAATGGCAAGAAAATTTTACGATTTGGCGGGTGTGGTAATTTTGTCCTGACTGGGTAGGTCAAAATAACGGTATTTCCAAAATATCGATTTTAGAGAAAAATGGATCTAAAAAAAAATTGTTTGAATTAATAACTTTTCTTCACAAACTACATGTTTCCTAACATAATTAAATATAAAATAAAAAAATATAATTTTTTACTTTTTTGGGTGAATTTGTCGGGGTCAAAACCCTAATTTTGAGTGATTGTTTTTCGGATTTCAACAAAAATGGTAAATTTTCGTAACCTCTAAAGGGGGTGAAAATTTAAAATTAATATAATTTTCTGTTTTAAGTGGTTAAAAGTAGTTATTTTACCATTTCAACTTACATTTAGGTTGAATGAGTGTATTTTTTTCATTTTAGACAGGGGTCAAAATCCCCCCACTCGTAGTATAGCGATTTTTTTTAACTATGTGCTATTCAATCTAAATCCTGAGAAACCATTGAAAAGGCAAACAAATAATACATTTTAATTTTCTGTAGCTATTTACGACTTATAATCCGTCATTTAAAACCAGAAATACAAAAGAAATGTATTTACAACTACGTTTTTTCTCGAAATCAATATAATACTGTTTTTTCCATGGTGATTTTTTCCAAGTGATTTGGGCAAAGACGAAGGCAAAAAGGAAGATAACACCCATTTAAAACCAAAAACATGATGTCATTAGCTGCAACATTGTTACCTCTACTATCGCCTTCATTAAGGATACCAAGCGGTTTCAGAAGCTCGAGGCATACTCAACCTAAGCTACATATGCGTTTTTTCTAGTCTTCCATTATTACACCGTGTTACCTTGTTTTGTTACGGACGAACGTACAGGGGGCGATCTCTATTGATTTTTGTGATGGTCTACATCGGGTGGTCCTTTCCAATTTTTCCACAATTTAACCTCTTTTTTTCAATTTTACGTTTCGTGTTGTTTTCTGTACTTTTATTTTTTATCGTTAGATGAGAGTGTTGGGACCAGGGGATCATTATGATCTTTCCCGGCCTCTCATTATATATAACGTTGTTCGGTATCTTGATAAATAAAAAAATATATATACATTTTTTCTTGAGTTATAGCAAAAATCTTTAGGGGGAATTTGCCCCGCCCCCTGTGTCAAATGAGTTGCCCAAATGGAACTATGTCAAATAGGGTTAAATCGTCAACAGTGACGGCTCAACATTAGAGGGAGGTTAAGCAGGATATCTAACGAGAATGTGACGAGAATTTCCTGTCAGTTCTAGTTTTTTTTACAATATACATATTAGACACGTTAAGTTGTATTTACGTTAAATAATTCCTTTATTTTATCGTATTTAACCATCTATGCCAAAACTAAATATCGGACATGCAAACCAAATAACCTTTCTGTTGTTATTTCCGTTTATTTGTGTGCTTGTCTTTGTGTTTTTTGTACATTCGTTGTTTATATGCTACGTAAATACGACATTTGTCCTTGGAAGATGACCTGGAGGCTGAAGGCTTAACCCTAGAACCCCTAAGCCTTTTCATAAAACGGGCCCCTCCAAGGGGGGGGGGTGGTATCCACCCAACACGAAAAATGCTATTTTTTGCACTCAAAATGACATTACCACACCCATTTTTTGTGTTTTTCATATAGCTACACCCTTTTGATGGCGTTTAAGCCAAAAATCACACTGATAAATGGCAGTTTGAAATTTGTACTAGGGTTTTAGTCGATAAAGTTTTTTTTGAAAATCGACATTTTTGAAAATTGGCCTTCAGGCCAGATTTAAGCCAAAATTCTGTCGTAAAATTAGTTTTTTTTGGTATTGGTCATTGTGCCTTTATAAAATCTCATTTATAAAG
>JAUKWD010000106.1:0-10801 GCA_032356645.1 Aegina citrea | reverse complement strand
CAGGCCTGCATCTGTGTAGCACATTTCACAGTCTATTGCGTACACTGCTTTATGCTCAATATCTGCCTTCTTAATTTTTGGCGAGTAAATAATATCCTCCAGTTTCAGATTATCTTGGGTGGTTATGAAACCCACCAGCGAGCTGAAGGTGTCATCTGTAACATGGCAGTAGTGGCTGGCGCAGGGTTTCGAATTGTTGGGCTCCTTGCAGCAGGTGTACTTTTGAACCGCTTTTCTGTTTTTGTATCCTATGGTTATCAGTTTGCCAGGGTGGTATTGACATGCTGCTGCTGATGATGATGGTGATGTGTAATTAGGCACCTGCAGCATTCATGTGGGCCCTCTATTTGTTGTTGTTTTTGTTGTTGTTGCTGGCAACCTATCAGTCTTACCCAGTCTTCAGGGGGCGAGAGATAATCTTTCGTTGTGGCCCCAGTTATTGCCGATACAAGATTGCTTTCTGGGTCATCTATTGGCACCAAATAGTATTTTGTCTGTGGGTTTTGATAATGCTGTCCTCTTGTGAGCACATAGTTTGACAGAAGATGTTTGTAGAAAACTTTTTCGCTTGGACCTAACTTGGATCCCTCGCGGCCTTGTGGGTACGGTTGATGATTGTGTTCGACTCTGGACACAAAAGACATCGATTCTGGTAAAATAGTAGGCGTTGTTTCTGGTGAAACGGCAGGCTTTGCTTCATTTGATTGGGTGGTAAATTTATTATAACAAGTATATACAAATGAAGTTGCAGCTATGATTATCAAAATCACGATTGCAATCACCACCTCCATTATTTGATGCGTTCAATTGTTTGTTGGGTTTGTTTGGTGGGGAGGTGAAAATACTTTTTAGGACCCGACATTTTCGAAAAACTTATTGGGAGACAGAAAATGATTTTTTCTCGATAATTACCCTCTTACCAGAGGGCGATCAGACCCCCCTCCACTGGGGGGATGCACCCCTACAGACCTTTGTTATAAAACTGTTGTTCCATGTCCGTTGTACTTGGTGCGAGGGCTACAACATATATTCAATGGAGGGGAACCTTTTTTCGGTCGGTGAGGGATTCTAGAATTTACAAACTGAAATTATCCAGTTCAGAAACCCCCCCGCCCACCGAGAGGGGATACCCCCATCCTCCCCGGTGTGGAAAAATCATAAAATGACAGTTACGTCGGGGTTTAATGAAATATTTTTTATACAAAGGCTCACATGAAAGAGTTTTTATTTTCCTGCAAATTAATTTTAACGTAACGATAGTGCGACCATCCCTTATTTAAACGAAGGGTGCAATTTAAAAAAAAAGCCCATATAAGGTTGGATCAATTTATATAGAAAGGGTTTGTGTGCAAATAAGGGGAGGGGGTGGATTGTTTTTGTACAATCTCTTCAGCGTTTTTTTATTTTATTTTGTTCATGGGGCGCGCATATTTTGTTCCATTATTTTAAATTGTTGCAAATACAGTATTATATAAAATAATATACAACATAGTCACAAAAAACACTTATATAAGTGGTGATTTTTTAATTTTTTTCGGCAAACAATGTCGCAAAAGGAAGATGATAATTTAAAAAGAATGATGAAGGATGAAAGTTGAATATATTCTTCAAAGATCAACCATAACATTGAAATTATAAAATCAATCGCGTCCAAATTCCAAGAAATTACTCTTGTAAGCCGCTAGGAAAAAGAGGACGAACGCAAATCAGAACGATGCGACCAGCGCTATTATCTACTAATTCACTAATTGTGCGGGGGATTCGGGTTTAAATGTCCAGTAGGTTTATAAGAATTTTCACGAGCGCAGCGAGGGAAAATTTGGATAAACCAAGGGAAATTTATACCCGATTCCCCCAAACAAACAGTGAATTAGTAGTTCATTACCTACACATGTGACTTTTCACAAAACACCCTTGCATTACCTCATTATATCAGAAACATGAAAAATATCGCAAACAGATATTGGGAAACGTCTCTTATATATTGCTTGTGGTATTCGATTTAACGTGTAAAGTGAAATTCGAATGCACAAATGCACAATTCGAACTTATATTCGCATTCGTTAAATGATATCGCACTCGGCTTCTCTTCTCGTAGCCATGCGATATCTGCTTAGTATTCGAAATTATATGTAATGGTTAAAATCAATTGTGAATGTCATATAGATAGTGTAGTGGGATAGTTTTTCATATTGCAACTATCTGGAATAAAATAAATATTATAGTTGAACAATTTGTAGCTACCTACCGCTAATATAAAGGTTAGTTTCTCAAAATTTAACTTACTCAAAACGGAAAATGGGCCAAAACGAAACTCACCTACCATTAACCAATTCGGATGCTTACAGAAAGTGCCGTTAATGCGGCGTTTAGTTTTTGTTCCTGGTAGCCATGCAGATAATTTTTTCAACAAAAAAAACGAAGTATGGAATGGGCATGGGCGTTTCCGAAGAAATAACCCTGGGGTTGTGGAGGTGGCGACTATCGAAAATAAATTATTTTTTAACCTCAAATAAAAAAATCGTGTTTAAAATGGGGGGAAGCAAAATAAAGCCTTAAACAAGAGAAACATGATATTTGAATTAAAAATTGACAAATATTGTTTAAGAAAAATACGCAATTATTTCTGGGGTGGTACCAAAAAAAAATTCCCCCCCAAAATATCCTCCACCCAGAGATTCTCTGCTAGTCCCGGGGGTGTGAGAGGGAGGTTACAAAGGGACATGAACTGAACTCCGTACAAATAATTCAGATAGCCCGCTTTAAAATAACGCATGAGATCAACAGTGTATGCATGAGGTGAATTCTTTCAAAGGTACGAATAGCCGTAGTCACACAGAGACTGGGTAGACTAGGTAAATCTGACCCAGTCTCGTTACCCAGTCTGTGTGACTGCGGCAGTCTAGGTAAATTTAATCATGAAGTTTACCAAGTCTCCCGCTGAGCCATCTTGGAGTTTACCTAGACGAACCGACTAGGTAACACATCGTAGACTGGGTAAATTTTGCTTCAAATTCTGTGTGACTACAGAGACTGGGTAAAGTGCTTGTGAAAATAGCGATATTCGCTAGGTCGATCAAAACGTGTTCACGGTGGTGGTCGAGCGACAGTTAGGGACTGGCCAAAAAAAAGGGTAGAGCAGGGTATACGAAAAACAACCAAAGTCTAAGCGCACTATATAATTATGCATATAAAGAAGTAGAGAAAATAATGTTTTATTTTTAGGGAAGTATCATAAACTTCGTGAGGGGGCTGAGTATATGAGGGCACATGTCAAACTTCCGAAAAATTGTCAAAATGACGGCGTTCCCCGTATCGAATGAAGCGTTTAATACGCGCTCAAAGAGCGCTCATTGAGCGAAGACCCGCAAAAACGTTTTTACCGTATGATATTTTATAGCGCTCAAACATGGGCGTTCAATGAGTGCTCAATGACCGCTCATTGAACGGTTTTTATTCGGTACGGGTCTATGACTATGGCACGAAACTTGATAAATAATTGATTTTAAAAATTGTGGGGTAGAGTATATTTTCGGCGCCGATATTTGTATGCCTTTTTGGTTATTTTGTATGCCCCTCCTCCATTTTTGCACCTTCAGCGCTAAATTTTGTATGCTTCCCCTCTTCGAAAAAAATTCAACTTATTTTTGTGTTCCCCCCTCAACAAAAATGTACTGCATCCCTGTATTAAAAAGCGCTGAGTTAACAAAGGGCAAGGTTATGCGACAGCCTTAACTTAATATGGGTCCAAAAATGGGTGTACCCCTCACCTTAACTTGAATGACATGAATCGCCTCTTTTCCCAATACCTTCCCGTTATAAAAATATTGTCCAAAATGAGCTAAAGGCATAATTGTGTTATTTGCCACTATTTCATGTTCACCCAAGAAGCAGGACATCCACCCCCTTTAAGGTATCCCCTCTGCAACCCCTCTTTTTAGCGATTTGTTTTGTCGAAATTTGACCAATATATGTTTGTTTTTTAAGTTACGCTGTTATATTACTTCTTTAGTTTTCTATTTACTAAGATCTAGTGACAAATCTAGTTAATTTTATGGAAATATGTTTTTTAGTTATTAATTTTGGCCGCCGCAGGCGAAATTTTTGAGAATTTAACGCTGACATTGTCTGAAATGGGTCAACCCCCCGTTTTTGGGGAACCCCCTTTTAGCAGTCCCACCTTTTAACATAAATTTCCCCAGCACTAGCACCAGCACCAGCTTACGACACGTTCTTCGAGTTCGTGTTCAACCCAAAAGAGCTGTCATGGAAGGACGCGAACGATTCTTGTGTCAAGAAAGGAGGTCATCTGGCAAGCATTATGGACAGCGCAGAACTCGACAAGGTTTACTCCATTCTCGGTGGATTGCGTAAGGACACATGGAGTGGAATGCATCAGCTACAGGATGGAGGGGACTTGCTCTGGTCGGATTCTGAAGTATGTTGATAACTCATTTGGTAATGGTTTAATCATCCAATATGTTCAGAACTCATACTGGAAAAGCAAACGTTATAGACCATATCTAAGTAATATCTACGTATTTTCACGGGGTGTCCAATAATAGTAACTCTTCAAAAATATTTGTATTCACTACTATAATCTTCAATTTCATTTTGATAGTTTGCGGTGTAAAAAATACCATATTTTGTTCGATCAATAGTATCATTAAAACGGATACAAAGTCTATAAAGTCATTAAAGATACGTGCATGAAGGTATACAATGTGATAATATTATCGTGGTCACATACTGAGTACCTCATCGCGATCTTCCCCAACTGTATCACTCTTTTGTTTAAAAAGTTCCTAAAACTTCTGAACAGAAAGGTGGTTTTACTATATTATAATTGCAAGTGAATATTTTTTTAAGGATAGTTTCCTGGGGTTTCTAAGCTTAAAACTTGTTGTGGCGGAGACTTTTGGTGTACTGAGTAGATTTCAATTGAAATCATGTAGTGTACTGCTGAGCTTGTTTACTTTGTGGTATCACAACCCTAATAAAAAAGTGCCTATAACTAAAGAATGAGTCACTTTTTCAGAGTGCGGGTTTTTTTTTTCAAATAGTGAAGTCAAGAAAGGGCAAATAAACCAATACATAGAGAGGGTGATTTTTCGTGACATCACGACCAAGCACCAAATAATAGAAGTATAGAAATGCCACATTCTACAATGAAGAGTTCATTGTTCATGTTCATTGTTCATTGCATAGTTATATAAAAGCTTTATGCATGTCATGTATCTGGCCGTTTTTGCTATATTGTGCCGTCTCCATATAGTGACGGCTCATTATAGTAAAATGGCCCGATAGATACAATATCAAGCGCACATGTAATAATGCGTGAGTTGGTGTTATTTACTAGCGCGGAAATCTGTTGTCGCCCTAAAATTTCACGTTAATATATTTTGATATAATGTTAAATTGTAAGGTATTGGTAGTCTTCGTCAATATCAGTATTATTCTCGTAGAAAAAATAAAGGTGATTTAAATAATTTCAACATGGGCATCTTCCACAAAAGACGTCTTTGATAAATTTTTAAAAATTGGTTAGTTTACAATAAAAAAGTTGAGAGTGTTTCCATTCATTGCTTTATTGTTTTCATGTGGTCAAATTGTGATAAATATGCCATTTTGGGCAAAAAATGTCATGTTTGGGGACATATGTAAAAAATACGTGCTGTCTTAATGTTTATTCGTTTTATTAGGTGTTTTTACAGAAAGTTGGAGGGTGTTTTCATTCATTACTAGGGTTAAATTGCGTTTGATGTGGTATAATTGTCAAAATATGCAATTTTGGACAAACTGTCAAATTTATGTCTTTTCCCAATATTTAAATTTGGGATTGGTCTAACAAAGAAAATTTATATTCATTAGCAGGGGCAATTTTTTGTTTAAGTGGTCCAGTTGTCGTAAATATTACATTATGCACGACAATGTTCAAAATAACGTAATTTTTTTGCCAAAATTACGTCATTTATCAAAATTTAGGTGAGATAAGGAAATAGTTTTTTTTTAAATACTCTAATAAGCATTCTGAACAACTTTTATTAACAACAAAAACAGTTGTTCAAAAAGACCATTAAAGGGGGAAATCAATAAAAAATAGCCATTTTAGTAATTTTAGTAATAAATTCCCTATACATTGGCTTTTTTCTTCGTTATAGTTTCCCAACCCCTTACACTTTTAGACCTAAAACCAATAACAAAGACTTTACCTCTTTAAATTAGTCTAGTGGCGACTGTGACCCCTAACATTTGTTTTGTTAGGCGAGGCCAAGTTGATTAGTTGTTTTACGGGCGAAACAGCTAATGAAGGTGGGTCGGTCGGTCGGCAATAATATACGATTCTTTATATAGAAACAATATTATTATTTTGAGGGCTCGACCCATATATTATAACATAATATAATATATTAATGGTTTTAGCCTGTTTTAACCCTACCTGACATGGGGGGGGGGCGTGAAACGCCCCCCTATTATTAAATTTTGAATATCATCAAAATGTGTTTGTCTATGGCGTTTATGTTCCGGGACTTTTCCTAACTTTATATTTAGAAATTTTCCAAAAAAAAAATTGGTCCGGTCACCCCTTAGGGGTCATTTTTCGTGAGGCCCCCAAAATTCTAAAAAGCTAAAAAATGCTGCAATTTTCATGAAAAATGTGTATTATCGATTTAAAAAGTCGGAGTTCAAAAAAAGTAAAAATTTAACGTTTTTCTATTTTTCTCCAATTTTTCAATTGTTCTCTATTGTTACATATTGAATAGGGCATAGAATCGTCAAATATGGTCAAATTTTCATGAAAATTGCACAGAAGTTGTACTTTGATGTGTTTTATTGATTAAAAAAATCAGACCACAAAAAACGTTAAAATTGTAAGATTTTCTATTGTTTTTCATTTTTTCTATTGTTCTAAAATCTTCTCATTTTAAGGTGTGGCTACCCTGGGGGTAAACGTTTTTTTTCAAAATTTGCATGAAAACCTACTTATTGATGATATACAAATTACTCAACCGTTTAAACGAGTGTTTTCCTGCAAAAGGGACAAAGGGACAAAAATCGTGTTTTTGAGCTAAAAAGAGGCCCTTTTTGGATACATTTTAGGGCGTGGAGCCCCAAGCGATAATCAAAACTTTCCAAAAAAATCGCATCCAAAGTCGGTTTATTACGATATAAGATAATGAATAACCAAAAACGTCATATCATATGTTCTTCAACGAAAACTAATAAGGGGGGCGTTTCACGCCCCACCATGTATAGAGTTCCTCAAAATAGGCCATGTCAGGTAGGGTTAATAATCGACTTGGCCTGTATCTTAGGCACTTCTTATTGAGAATCTTGGATGGGATCACATATTTTTAGGTAGAAGAGTTAGTGGTATAGTGATAATGATAGTAAAAATAAGTCATAAGCCATTGGTATATATATTTATTTCACCACAGGATAAATGTGTATAAAAATAAAACATCACCCACTTTATTCCATAAATTAGAGCATGCCAAACTGCCAGCGGAATGTAAACATTGTTATAGTGAGGCTTCCGAGAAAGCACATGTCTCAGTCGCACATGTAGTCAGTTTCTCACATATACAAATTCAATATCAGGTAAATCCTGATGAAGGGATGAATGGGTCAATTCATCATCTCGCTTTTGGATATGATCTTTTACAAGGTATAAAAAATGGACTAATTTTGACAAAAGCTTGGGCTTAGATGAAGGAAAATTGTATATGGTAGGTAACATGTAGACTTACTCCACTCGGCCCCGAAAACACCGTCAGCAGCCGCTATTTTATTTATTTTGGTGCCACGCTGATTCGAGGCCTCGTCACAGTCCAAACACCGAGAGAACTGTTACGGAAAACTATAACAATCAAGTACGAATGTGTTGATAAGGGAGTCTTCTGGAATGAGACTAAGACACAAGCGCAGTCACTACCAATCATAGATTCCCAACTATTGAATACATGTAGAATATCAATCAGTTATTACTCTGCGTATAGTGATCCGTATGTTAAAAAGACTTACGGCTCGAGCGCAGCGAAGGCCGTGCTGGAACGACCGAGGTCCGTATTTATGTTGCTATACGGAACGCGAAGAAGGGTAATAACTGGATTATTAAATGCTGGGACGATATTCGGCGAAAATAATAAGTTGATCAGTTTGCTCGGCTACGATACGGCAAAAAAAATGTCTCAAAAATGAATAAGCTTGTATTCCTTTTTGGGGCAAAATTTGAAGGCTTTCTTTCAAAATATTTTCGGTACAGGAAAACGAAAAGGAAAAATGAAAACTATCAATCCCAAACGCGATTTAAAGACATAAAATTGGGTAGGGAGTACATGGATTTAAAAATATTTTGAATTTTGTGCTAACAAACTCGAGACCTGACCCAGGAATTAGAGTTTCTTATAAAAAAACGTGTATGTTACCATTATTTAGTAAATTGTTATGCACAAACATCCGTAACTTTTTAACAGCCTCTTTCGACAACAATCACTTTACCGCGGCCATCTAATGAAGTTACGACCGGGAAGTTATGTAACTTCATGAGAAATGAAGGCTCTTCGATCATGATGATTCATGGCAAGTGTGAAGATAAATTACCGTATCTCTGCAAATTTGGAGGTAAATATTCGTAAGGATATATAATCCTATACATATACTATATAATGCTTAGTTGCTACATGCAATTATGACGACAATTACATGGTTGAGCGTAGTTGTGCCTTCGCAAAAAAAATAGCGATTTTTTTTATTTTTAGAACTAATGTTCTAGAACAGTATTCGATAAACCGAGTGTGTTACATGCATACTAATTTTTTATCCACTGGTCCTCAAAAGTTAGCTACGAATTAATGTGCATTCGTTTTTTCGGGCATTTTGAAAATGAAAAGTTGGATTACCATATAATTAAATAATAATTGAACGCAGAGATGAATTGCACTCGTTTGTTTTTATTTTTGCTGATTTAAAAAAAACACACCAAAAAACCCTAATTGTACTCGTATCGTTCAATTACATATTATAATACTACGTGAAATGACGATGGTGCTATTAGGGACGGATCATTTACTTCGTGAGGGGGGGGGAAGGAGGGTCAACATCTGAGAGTTTGAAATTTTCTCAATTCAAGAAGTCGTTATCCTGAAACTAAAAAATTGGCTTTGAAAGAGGGGTTAGTATCCCAAAATAATTTCGGGGCAACTTTGATAAATATGTGTCCAAATTTTCACCTGACGCGCTTCTTTATCTTTATATTAGAATGGGACGTTTTCTCAAAATAACAAAAATTCAGTCTTCGTATTACGATAAATTTGCGGCGGCTTTCAGTTTCATATTATTATAAACTAAAACTAATTCATCAAAGAACACGCTTTATCTTTATTTTCTCGTATTTGGTTATTTATTAATCATGATTTTAACCTAAGACACGCTTTCTATATACTAGAAAAGACCCAGAAATGGTCACTTGTCATGACTATTGATCCACAAACATTCCAATTTTAAAATCATATATTTTCATGTCCATATTCAGAGCCCACGCAGACCAGATCTACAAAATGACGAGTAGTAGGCTTCAATAACATTTTTCCTTCTCTTTGCATTTTGTAAGGCCTATCGCGAATCAAAAATTAATATTAACACTTATGTAATTTCCAAGGCCATATTTAGATATGAGATCTACAAAGTGACGTGTAGTAGGCTTTGGTATAAATTTTCTTTCCCTCGGCATTCACCACGGATTTTAATCAAATCGGTGTATTTTGTTTTGCAATAATTTGTTTCGGGGTGGGCAAGATGAAAGCAATTTGACTCAATTTGACCAAATGTTATCATTTGACTCAATTTGACTCAAATTGATCATTTTACAATTTTACTTAATTTGACTCAATTTGACTCAATTTGACTCAATTTGACTCAATTTGATAACTTGACTCAATTTGACCCAATTTAATTGAATTTTACCCAATTTGATCATTTGACTCTATTTGAATCAATTTTACTCAAATCTACTCAATTTCAATCAATTTTAATCAAATTCACTCAATTTTCCACTCAATTTCACTCAATTTCATACAATTTCACTCGATTTCACTCAATTTCACTCGATTTCACTCAATTTCACTTAATTTGTCTCAATTTCTCCAAATTTAAAATACCCCCAGTCAGCAGAACGAAAACCGCCAAAAATGGCAGAAAAATATTGATGCTAGCCCTATGATGTTGGGTCCTAAAATGATCCCTACAAAAGTTCCAGAAGAAATGAAAGCAAAATGGATTATGACCGGTTAATCGGGCTAAATGTCATTTTCACCGGGGTGGGTAATATTTGCACGGAATTCACCGGAGTAAGGACTCGCGGTTTAGCTCAGAATAGATTTTCACCGTGGTGCAGAGACAGAATTCACCGGGGCCCACCGGGGTGACATAAATCGGGTAAATTTTTCACCGGGGTCCACCGTGGTGGGTTTTCACCGGGGCTGTGAGACTGGGTGTATATAATTTACTAAAATACACCACAACACCTAGGGAAGTCAAGAGCACGATATTATGGTGGGGGTCCCCGTGGGAGTGTTTCGATCCCTACCTTACCAAACAGGCATGCCTACAATTGTTCAAAATTCCAGAACAGGTGTTTAATGTGTTCTCGGAGGGACTTTTGAAAATAGCGAGCTTTTCCGTAAGGCACAAGTCACACAAGTCACACTACATATATATATATATGATCACTACCAGAAAACTTCAATATACAGGCTCTGGTCACGGTCATTCCTCCCTAGCTTTTTTCTCTTACGCATCC
>JAUKWD010000105.1:0-10806 GCA_032356645.1 Aegina citrea | reverse complement strand
ACACCCACACCCTCTATCTTGGACTCTATTTGTAGACTCTGATTACTGTTAGTTTTAAATTTCCAAGGAAAAATAAAACCTTGTAATTCAGTTCCTTTTAAGATTTTGGTGAGTAAATGTGATATTTCAATATTCAATTCGACACAAACAAATGTTTTCCTGCAGGCTTGTTTACACAGGTTCAAACACACTAACACCCTGCACCTAACACCCTGCTGCTGCAAGCATATCTGCTGCGAGTAAGTATACCTGTTTGGTTTGTGTAAGTTCCATGTTCGCATGGCTCGGGCTTCTTCGATCCGTTTCCACAGAAATGTCCCGCAGGGCAAATATTACCAGTAACACTGTCATCAGGATTTGGCTTGCTGGCTTTTCCACTGCAATAGTAGCCCTCATTGCAGTCACCGGTCACCTTGCTTGCTTGGGGCTGGTCGCAATACGAGCCGGGATCGCATGCTAAAGAGAGAAGAGAAAGCTATCAGAATTGCTGTGATTGAAACAACTAGATATGTAGTTATGTTTGCCCAACTAAAACGAAAAAATGGACCCATTCATTTGAGAAAATAATCAGAAAAGAGAGAATAGGACACAGTCACGATTGATTGATTGATTGATTGATTGATTGATTCTGAAGAGAAAAATGTAAATTGACGAAGCTTTGCAAAATGTGTATTTTAATGCCAAAATTGAAAAAAAGTTATAAATAGCAACCAGATATTATGTAAACAAGTCAACAATGCCGGGGTCTCTTGGAATCAAAGCGATCAAGGATCCAAAATTTACAAAAAAATATTACCAAAAATTAAATACGCACTATAAAATTAGTGTTAATGCAAATTCAGCCAAATCGAACAAATTTAAAATTGGCCACGTAAGACAGGTTAAATTGAGGTAAATACCCCCAGGGGGAACCAGAATTTCCCCGGACAACCACCTATATCAATTCATGCACAACTATTGTCCAAAACTTTTGGCAAAACTTTAGTTTTAGTGTTTGGAAGTTATATATCAAAAAGGTTAATTGTTAACCCACCCCCTGGTGATGGTTAAAAGATTTAAAAAATCTAAGACAACACAATTTTGGTATTCAAATATATTCAAATAAGAAAATTGAGTTCACCTATGCAATCTGCTAGAGCCTGCTTCTCGATTCCTGGCTGATACGTTCCAGCGGGGCAGTTGATCGGCTCGGACGTTCCTTCGGGACAATACCTTCCGATCGGGCACTTCATTCCATACGTCTCATTATCAGGCTGAGCCTTGGTGGAACCGCCTGCGAATATAATATTGACATAAGGCGAGGCCAAGTTGATTAGTTGTTTTGCGGGCTAAACTTCTAGAGGCATGGGTCGGTCAGTCGCCATTATTATTCACTTTTTTTAGGTTAAAATAATATTATTATTGTAAAAAATAAGCGTTTTAAACCATTTTTGAGGGTTCGGTCAGGCCATAAAACAACTAATCGACTTGGCCTCGCCTAAGTAACTTCTACGCGCACTCTCCGAACCTGTTATTCCAATGATGAACAATTAAACAACTATACAACTGAAATTGACGTCAACTAAAAATGCAAGTGTATAACACACACGCACATACCTAAATGCACTGGGAACAACACATTTAGATATGAAGGAATATTTCATGGAATATTCTAATACATGCATAATTTTTAACAGGATTGTTAGCTCCGCACCTTTACACCAGTAACCCGCAGTGCACTTATCAGTTGAACTTGTTTGACCGGTCCTTGGACAGAAGAAGCCGGCTAGGCATGGTTTGCACTGAGATAAGTTCTGGTAACCCAACTCGTCACCAAATGTACCTGAAAGAGAAGGGTGATGCGTGAGGAGTACCCGTTTTTTTTTAAAAGCAACCCCACTTTTTGGGTGAGGCCTCGAGTTGCTTAGTAAAATCGCAATTTGAGACCTAAAGTTGCTTAAGTAGTTGCTTACGTCAAAAGTCGCATGTCCTCATATTTTTACTTAATTATCGAAAAGTTACAACTCACGTCCAATTTTTATATGATTATGCTGAATTCTGGGTGCCGCAGGCGAAAGTTTTTTACTTGACACACAAAAGATACACAAATTATGACCAAAAATTTCCGAAAATGTGAGGCTTCAAGTGGCTTAGCTTATTGCTTAGATTTTGGGGAAATTTGAGGCCTCACACCTAAACAACCAGAAAAAAACGTATAATGAAATTAAAAAACAATTATAAATAAACTTATTTTTAACGTAAAAAGTACAGTAAAACGATCAATAAATTCTGATCAAAGGATGATCGTCCAGAAGTTAAATTTTAGTCAAATATTTCTTACTTATGTGTTATTTACTCTCGAATGGCTAATAATAGACCCCCTCCGTTTCCGTTTTTGGCCCAAAAAATGTCCAAAAATGGCACTTTTTCACATAAATGTTTAAAAATAAAGAAATATAAAAGATTTGGAACATTGCAGTAATGTTTTTCTACAATCCCCCCATCCCCCCGTTTATAACACCCCCATATTATTAGGCATCCGAGAGTACGCTTGTAACGAAATGCTTTTCAAACGAAAAGCTACACCTACATACAGAACGGACTTTTTATTTTTATTTTTTGTAGGTCAGACTGCAAATCGCCATGAATCGGAGTTGCGGGGCTGGATATCTGGAGTCGGTGTACATGAATTCTTCTTCTGTCAACCCAAACGTACCTTCCTACCTGTGGGATGGTTCAAACACCCAGCTAAAAGGATTCGCGATATACATAAAGGATATATTCCGGCCCTTCATTCTGGAATTCGAGTTTGCTTATGTGGGTGTCAAAGGCGAAGCTGATTTAGCACATTTCTGCGTCAAATGGTATACTTCATGGGACGGGATTTTTTCATTTTACTATTTTGAAGAAGTGAACCCCCTCTATTTCTCTTCACGGGGGATTTCCCATCAGGTGTGGATTACGAGCGATATTTTTTAGAAGTGTTACTAAAATTACGTGATAAATCCATTGACAAAAAATCGGGGTAGGCGGGATTTAATTTTAGCCTTCAGGGCTTTACATCATAAAAAAAATTGTATGTAAAAAAATCGAATACCAAAAATTCGAAAAGTTCTCCCTGATACAAATGTAAACAAAACTAAATGAATTACATCAGTCGGTGGTATTAGATTGGCCATATATCTTTCAAAAAATGCTTCAATTTACACGAATTTTCGTATTTACGCTTCTTTTAGTGACCCATAAGCGCATACCAAAAATCACGCAAAACGAGCAAGTAGTTTTCGATTTAGCTGGGGGAAATACCCCCTCCTCCCCCCTTACACGTGAGGCAGTTAGAAATAGCCTTACCCGTGAAACGAACAGATTTTAGCGTAATAATTTTGGATGAATCTATTTTCCAGTGTCCCGATGGAGGTTGAAAACTTCACCGAGGTGACTCCGGTTCAAAACGGAAAAATCTATTTCCACCGGGGTTCACCGGAAAACAAATTTTACCGGGATGAATTAAACCTGTTTGTTTTTCCATATTTATATTAATTTCTCTACCATTACAGAACAAATTACACAGGTAATCACTTAAATTGAGCGCAATTTTTTGCAATTCTCATATTTTAAGGAAAATTGCAAGCTAAAAAGTGATATTTTCCATATGATCGATTGATCCATAAATTGAGAATGCTTTAATTTGAGGAAAAACTAAGTCAATACACAATGTTTTAAATTTGACAAGGATCATTTTAAGTACCAACACGATAGAGCTAACACCAACATTTCTCGATCGACCGGTTTCCGACAAAAAAAACAGTGATTCCGCCATCTGAGCTATCTGAATCCAATTTTGACTGGGGCGGTATTATTTTTAGATTTCAGATTTGAGGGCCCTTCGGGGTAAATAGAATCAATGTGATTTTTCACGGGGGGGGTCACCCGGGGTTGGTTTTCATCGGGGCTCTGCTTCACGCGTGTACTGATAGGAAGAACTTGAACATGAGCATTATTTACTGGTTGTTTTAAAAAATAAAAAGGGCTATTACCGACACGGTACAGGTAAAATGGTTTGAATCAAATTAATTGGTAATATAAAGAGTGGAACAATAATATTTACTTCCTCATTATAAAAATATTATCCACGGGCAGCCTAAAACAGAGTTCATCGCGTTGACCTCGCTAAAACGGCCGCGCGAAACAATGAAACTCGTGAAACTAACGCGGGAAGTTAATGCGTGCGAAATGCTACTACTCAATTTACAGTGGTTCTCACAACAAATCCAGTTCAAATTGTAAGACGGCCGTAATGGAAAAATCGACGTATTTTGTAAGACACGATCGACGTAATATGTAACACGAAGCAATTTGACAAACAGGAGCAGAGAAGGGAGGGTACATACCTCTGTCTGACTAATATTTCGTTTGCGGCTCACTATAATTTACCATAATTAAAATAGGTTGAGAATCCTAAAAGGCTAATTATTAATTTAGATTTTGTCAGTATATTTTTAGAGTAAAACATGATACAGTAACGACTTATTCCCCTTCCTAGCGGTCCGTATGGGAAAATATGGACCTAGGACATTTACCAGTACGGAACGCAGAGAAGGGTAAAAAACAGTTTATTACCTAAGAAAGAATACCCGCACTCCCATCTAGTTCGAAAAGACGCGTTCGTATTAAAATTTATCCCGCGCTTTTATCCGCCGCGTTCCTCACACTATGTCATCCGCTTAGCAGCTATGCTCTCAATAATAGAACGCAGCATGCACTAATCAGCAATCCTCCCATCCCACGTTGTTTTTTTAATAAAAGCACAGCGCAACACAGCAGGGCGTTTTTAAACTCAGGAGCGACAATAATAGCGCATTGTTCATGAGGAAGGCCGTATGGGGATTTACGGACCTGTAACGATATAGAGAACTATATTAGGATATTCTTTCATAGGTAATAATACAGAATATTAACCCTTGGAATCACCTTGCGCGCACAGGTCGGAGAAGGACGCGTCACCCGTCCCACTTAATCACCAGATTACGGCATTTGCACTGATCGGGCTATGCATAATCAACGTCGTGTTGAACGCACTGATCGTCACTGCCTTCGCTCGACGCCCGTCACTTCGAGATGTGATCTCGAACAACCTCATCGCCGACCAAGCAGTCATCGATACAGTCAACTCGCTGCTCTTTTGCCCATTACAGGTCGCCACAACGCTTAATTGGCGCTATTCGCTCATCTTAAACACCTACATCGACCACAACACTATCGACGGCTTTCAGACAATCACTAAAAACAAAGAGGTAAAATTATAATGTACACTTCGTATAATTTTTAGCACGTTTTCTGGCAGTTTTTATTTCAATTGCAAACCTTTTTGGGGGCGTAGCGAAGTAGAAGTAAAACGGGGGTTCTCCCCAAAATCAGCCACATCCATTTTTTGGCTATTGTTTTGGCTAGTGTTTTACGGATTGATCCTATTGTTTTGGCCAGGGAAATCTTTGTTAGGATTATATTGTTCTTGTTGATCAGACTAACTGATAATACTCAATGCCAGCGATATATTCTACATATAAATATTCACAATGCTCATGTTCGTTGCCATGCTACTCCGACTCTACGCATGCTCGTAATCCTTGTTACGCTTCTTAAACTTCCTGACTTCTCGCTTGTCTTTCTTGCGTTTCTTGACGTTGGATGGAAGGACCATGGATGGAAGGCTGGTAGAGGCGATGTCAGTGGAGATGGTGGAGTTGGGGGAATCGAGGTGTTACTCTTTTCGTCATGGATCAAATCGTCAACCATCGGTTCCTGTTCTTGTACGCAACTTGCTTTTAACGGGCCACCAATATTGTAGCGCAACTTCTTGCCAAATACATTGCTCAATACTCGATGACCATAGAGCGTTTCTGGCTTATAATCAATGAGAATGTGGCCATATGATTTTTTTGTTTTGCCACAATAAATGTCCATGAATCGATCGTTATTCTTCGGAAACATGAGCCGTCCAACGCGTTTTATTTGTTCTCGATCTGCGTGAGAGCGGAACGGAGAGAACTGAGAGAACTGCGAGGATCACTGAGACGTTACGATGGCGACCATGCGTAAACAATTTCAATATCAGTTTACAATTGTTGGTTTCTTCGATAACGATGACGCTGCTCGCTCGTTTTCTGTTTAAATCGTGTAAATCATCCGCATCGTAGCCAGGTAAATATTTTATCACATCCGGGCGCCCCCGCTTAAAGCATAGACATCGTACCCGTCTTGCGGTTGGTTGTAATGCCATTCCACACGGAAAGGTTTTAGTTTTGGAGTTTCGAGTACTTGACGCGCGAAATGCGTCTTGCCACACGATGTTGGGCCAACGACTTGCATGGAGAACGAATGCTTGAACTTGAAAGCAGTGTACGAGTGTGCGCTCCATGTCTATGATGGATTCTTATCTGCTGTTTGTCGATTAATCTTGATTGGCTTTTTTATCGCTTCCACGATCGATCTTGCTTTAGCTTTTATAGGGCGGGAGTGTTGTATAATGCTGTCATGCTATTGTTTCTTATCAATCGGTATTGTGCTGCGATAAACACGTATGCCTTGATACAGTGCGACTTTTAGCACGATCACTTGAATTCAATCCATGAACTTGCAGATGATCAGATAAATAAATTAAATCTTCCCTTCCGCAAACAGGGCAAATGCGCGATCTTCGATGTGCAGCCATACTTGTAGTAACTGAGATGTGTGCACGTCAACGGTTTGACGTAGAATGACAATGCAGATAAATCAACCTCTATTTATAGATTTCTGATAGGTGAAGCACTGCAACGACGCTCCATCGACGCTTCATCGACGCTCCATCGACGCTTCATCGACGCTCCATCGACGCTCCATCTACGCTCCATCTACGCTCCATCGACGCTCCATCGACGCTCCATCGACGCTCCATCGACGCTACATCGACGCTACATCGACACTGCAACGACACGGCATCGACGCTCCATCGATACTGCATCGACGCTACATCGACGCTTCATCTATGCTCCATCTACGCTACATCGACACTGCATCTACAGTAAAAAAAATAAAGCTCTGTCCTTACTTAAGGGGAACTACGAAAGGATATCTGGAACCTGGGGACCCCCTCCCACCACGGGAACCCAAGGGCAGGGGCCTACCCGATGAAAAAATCAAGGAAGATAATTTCATCGTCCAAAACGAACGAAGCACGTGATGTTGGGCGCATCCGCAAAACCACAGGGAGTTGACGTCCTTTTCACGCAAAATCACCGTCGTTAGAGCATACCCGCTCAAATTTTCTCTGCTCGATCGGACGACATCGATTTTTGCGCCGCAGGCGAAAACTGTGCGTGGCTTGGGGATGGCATCAATTTTACGCTAAATCATCGTCACCTTTGAACACGGCGGACGTCAAAGCATACCCATGTCAATTTTCAGCCCGTTTCGACGTCATCAATTTTTTTATATTGTGCACCGCATGCGAAACTTTAGGGCGCGGTCACGTGACTCTTAACAGTTAATCCGATTAGCAAGAAAATAGAATCCTACCAAAGATCTCGCTGGCCAAAAAATTGGATAAATCCGTAAAACACTAGCCAAAACAATGGCCAAAACAATGGAGTCCCTGGGTGCGGCTGATTTGGGGGAGAAACCCCGTTTTACTTCTACTTAGCTAATTGATTTGTTACATGTTTATTAAAGCAGTGCTAGATAAATGATTTAATGGGAAGTTTAATATATTTCATTCGAAATAAATCTCTATTCTAATTGCACAAATGCACGAAAGCGCCATAGACGGCTAAAATGAAGGAATTTTATGCGCAGCATGCAGCATGCAATAACATGCGTTTTTTAGTCTAAAATAGTAACATCTGAGGGAACAACTCCTTTTTGCTCGAAGCAACCGTGCGTTGTTCTTTTATAGCAGTTAGTCTTTCACACCGTATCATTTAAAAAAGTTTATCGTTAATATTGTTCTTCATTAATATTGTTCTAGCCGCTCTACCTCGCCCTGCACACGGTAATACAGTTCTCAGGCCTATCTTCATTGCTCACCTTCGGCATGATCTCGATCGACCGGTGCGCTGCTACTTGCATGCCGATGTTCCATCTCGCACACTTCACTGTATCGCGCATGCGTACAGTCATCAAGATCACGTGGCTTCCGCCCATTGCGGTTGCCATTATATTTCATGTGTACATCGCATTCGCTGACGACACCGTTCAACTGGATAAGGTTTTCATGTGAAACGGGTCTCCGAAAAAAATGCACCAACTTTAGGAAGCTGTGATTTTTTAGACTTTGGTTTATTCACCAAATATTATGATTGAGGTATGGCAACTGGTTCATATTTGATGTGTCTTCTACGGTTCTGATTAAAAAATAACTTTCGATGAAATTAACGTGATCCAAAACTATGCCTGTTTTTTGGACCGTAATGGGAGTAACTAGGGTATTGATCTGAGTGGTTTAAATAAGATTGATAGTACAAAGCGAATGAATAAAGTTGAATATTTAAGGAATGGGTGTCGCGTAAAAGGCTTTGCATGATATCATAAATATTCGCAAAATTTTCAAGCATTAAACAAAATGTTAAAATTCACTAATAACAAGAGTTCTTCCACAACAAAGCCGTAAATCTTGATGTTAACCTTTTAAACGCAAGGATAAAAACAAAATTGACACACAACTAATATCATGTAAAAAGAATAGTAATTTTTCATGAATAATCACAATACTAATGTGTTTTTATGTGTTTTTACATAACATTAGGAATTGTAAGTACTCATGTTAAAAACTTAAACATCACCTATTTCCTAAATATTTAATTTTGTTAATTCTTTAGGTTTTTATACGTACTGTAATTCGTATTTAAACCACTCAGACCAATATGCTAGTTAGTATGATGTTGTTTGAGACCCTAATTTCACATGGTTAAATTCCGATAAAATTCACGACTAATACTCCCATTACGGTCTAAAAATAAGGCATATTTTGGGTCACGCGATTTTCAATGAAATCATTTTTTAGTCAAAACCGCAAAAAAAACATACATTATGTTATATGTAAACCAGTTACTATGCCTCAATCATAATACTTGGTGAAAAAAACTAAAATCGAAAAAATCATAGCTTCCTAAAGTTGGTGCGTTTTTAATTAACAATTTCCGTTTTCCTTACATTAAAAAAACGAATTTTCATTCTCGTATTTTCTGTTGATGTCAAAATATAATTTTTCCGTTTTTCGAACTTTTTCCCAACGGTCAAGTTTACTAAAATGGATGGATGGAAGACAGCTCTCGTTTTCCAACGACTAGAGAGTCAAATTTATAATCATAAGTACCGTCTCATTTTTCTGAAGAACAGTTCAGATTTTTCATTAACCTTACCAGGGGTGACCTTCATTAACCTTACCAGGGGTGACCTTCATTAACCTTACCAGGGGTGACCTTCTTTAACCTTACCAGGGGTGACCTTCATTAACCTTACCAGGGGTGACCTTCTTTAGACATTCCAGGGACGGGGGACTATAATTTCGTAAACAATGATGATACGTCTTAGATAATTTACCCAAAAATATCCACGCCCTCTTTCATTTTTGACCAAAAATTATAAAAATGCCCTCATTTCGATGTTTCGAGAACAATAGATGAAAATTAGACGAACAATAGGCTGTTTTAGTCTCTAATAGAGAACAACAGATTCTTTGTCAATATTTATAAATTGATAATTGTTTTTGTTTTGATGGGTTTTAAATAGACCAAAAAACATTTTGTGCGATTTCACAATCATCAAAGGTAGAATTATATTGTTTTCAACAATATTAGATCAAAGAACAATAGTTAAAATGGAGAACAATAAGAAATATCACATTATACAATATTTTTACGTATTTATTTTTTGCAATGGATAAAGATTATTAATATACAGGTTAATATACAGGTTAATATACAGGTTCTGTCCAGTTTTTTCTAAAAACCAACACATTTTGTTCGGATTTTGTGGCCTACATGTGAACTATAAAAGAAAAAATAACAATAGAAAAAACGTATTAGTTCAATATTTTTCCAATGTGACTGTTTTAATCGATAAACCCAAATGAAACAATTACCTTTTTAGGGGTACAATACTGTTACATATTTGGGTACGCCATAGGGCGTCATCAAACCAATTTTTTGGAAAGTTTTTTCAAACATTTGCGGGAAAATAAGTACGATTTCAAGCCAGAGAAAATCGTTTCTTAACAAATAACCAGCATATTACTAGTCTTGCGGACTGTTTTTTGTCATCATAGTACCTTTTTTAGAAGAACGACAGAGGTGAGTATGATGCGGGCAATGCTGGACAGATCGCAGCTCTTAGTTTCGCTCAACAATATCAAATGGTAAGATATACATGCACTCTTTTAACATTTTGGGCCCCTTTTTTGACAGCTTGACTACCTCCAACGATTTATGCATGATACCATCAAATTGAGTTATATAACTATTGATCAAATTATACAAAAAGGCTTTTATGCAAACCACGGGAAGCCTATTATTATTGTTATTATTATATTTTTTTTATACCCTTACCTTCCCATAATGGATATACAGGGTTTAGGGACCGCCGATCGATTACATTAAAGTTGTTAAGGTAATAAGATCGACATCAACTCCCATGGAGAAAAAACTAAAAAAAATGTAAGTGGAGATAAGCGCTCGTATTACAAAATGTAAGTGGAGATAAGCGCTCGTATTACAAAATGTAAGTGGAGATAAGCGCTCGTATTACAAAATGTAAGTGGAGATAAGCGCTCGTATTACAAAATGTAAGTGG
>JAUKWD010000104.1:0-10866 GCA_032356645.1 Aegina citrea | reverse complement strand
TCCTTAATATATTGGGGTTCGGCCCGAAAAGGGGGGTGTACAAACCCCGGGGGGCAATGGGTTTTGCAAAATAAGTTATCAAAATCCTTATAGACCTGAACACTAGAGGTATTAATGATACTAAAAATGCATTAAAATCTTAATCACCGGAACTGTCACGATAACCACCTGTATTGACCAGACTAAATGTAAGATTTCAGTTTTCTTGTGAAAAAATTACAAACTTCTTATAAACTCATATATTGCGTTCTCTTATTTAAAATGCGGTCTTTTATGTAATTTCCCCTCTAATTACCACCATTAAAACGAGTATTATGAACACACACCATAAATATTATTGACATGACATAATGTATTCAAATAACCTAAAAGCTTCGCTCCATGGGTTTGATCCGTTATTTCTAGTAAAATGTCTTGCAATATCAATGAAATAAGTGTGGTATTCGTCCGGAATCATGACGTCGTCGGAAGTGTTAGCATCAATGTGATTTTCAATAAACTGTAAATCACTTTCATCGACAGGCTTCAAACAGTCATGCGCATTCACCAAATGCGGTAAGGTGTACAATATGTTTGGGCGACCAGATACCGTGGCAAACGAGCTTCGACGAATGAGATGCGTGTTCCAGTATTCGAATACTTCGTCCAGATCTTGTTGTAAAAGCGATGCAAAACAAAAGCGAGCCAGATAGAGTTGGAACTCATCAGCGGGATTGTAACGACCAGCATCTACAAAATCTTTGAACATATTTATGATGTCAGAAGATCTATTACGCCTATAAAAGGACCACCAACCTTCAATCCTTTGATTACTGGGGGAAGGACCATATATATGTGCCGGGATTCCAGCGTACTCATCGCCATGGTTTCTTCTCAAAAACGATTGCGCCACTGCAACAACTACATTTTCCGTACCACAATCAGTCCTCACTCTTTCAGGACACCCGCCAATATCGCGCACAAGTCTCACGTAAAGTTTCCCGATAACAAAGGGATCGTTATTTGAGTGTAGTACACGCAGCCAGATCAATTTTCGGCTATATCCGTCTATTGCGCCATGAATGTTGAAACCATAAGGTTTTAATTTATCGTAACCGTCAATGTGCAAAACAGCGTTTGGTCCGTCGCTCACATATTGACGACGGTGAAGACGCCGAGATCGTCGACTAGCTGACCTTGATGGGTCAATTTGTCTCAAAGCATTCATCACTGCGTCTTGAGGTACATATATACCATGGCGCGAGCCCAACCGATACCAAAGGGCTCGATAACCCGAGTTTTGACTGGGGCCTTGCAATTCTCGTTGCAGCGCAATCATCATCGCTGCATTAGAAGCGGGGTCGGATGTGTTGCGACGTCGCAGACGCATATGCGCTAGTATTCTCCGAAGTGTACGGTCTTTCAACGAAATTTGGTGTAGATGCCGAAGCGATTCAATGATTTCTGTATATTTATAACCTTTTCTAAAATAATCCGCTATCAAAAATTCGGTATTGTTGCTAGGATTTCTACGGCCACAATTGTTGCAATATACGCCGATAACCTGACAGTTACAGAAGAAACAATTCATCTCAATGCGGTTGAATTTGAATATTTGAAGGTAACGTATCTAAATAAAACATGAATTTTAATTTCAACTGGTGGAAGTATTATTGATCGGAAAACCATAAACCATACGAAATTGCATTATCAAAAAAATAATTGTTGAACTTTTACATAAATCGGTTCGGTAATAGTAATGTTTTCAGAAAAAAAGGACGTATCCTCGAAAGATGACGCCATAACCCCAACAATAATTTTGGCATCGATTTATTGTTCTGGCGGGGTGCTTTTAATGTTAATACCCCCAGAAACAACTGGGTCGATATCAACAATAACGCTGTAAGTGAAGTCACAATATACCGAAAAACTTTTTTTGTTTTACTCGAGACCAGAATGATTCTGTTACCTTGGTATTCTTATGCGGTCTGATCCAGCTATATCCAGTTTTTTACTGGTGACGTCATAATGACGTCAACATTTTCCATTTTCGACCCCTTTTGAAATAAATACCAGCATTTGCGCAACTTTGACTCCTTTGATACCACTTTTCATGGCAATTTTATCCATAAACCCATAGGAACCATGTCTAGAAACACAATGGAAGCACTTTTGAAGTACCAATGTGATGCAACTTTGACGGGTCACGCCATATAGACGTCATAATGACGTCAAAATGAGCCATTTTTACCATTTTTGAACCAAATACTAGCTTTTACGCTACTTTGACCCCTTTGATGAGAATTTTGTCAGTAATCTTACCCTCTTTCACAAAGGAACGATGCGCAGGGAAATAATGAAAGCATTTTAACATTCCAAAATGACACATTTTGAACGACTGACGTCATAATGTTGTCATAATGACGTCAAAAATTAGTAATTTTAACCATTTTTGAGCCAAATACTAGCATTTACGCCACTTTGAGTCCTTTGATGTCACTTTTCATGGAAGTTTTTTCCCCCTAATCCCAAGGTCTAGCTTACAATGGAAGCACTATTTAGTTCCAATGTGCTGCAATTTCGACGGGTGACGTCATAACGACGTCAAAATGAGCCAATTTGAGCGTTTTGGAACCAAATACTAGCTTTTGCGTTACTTTGACACACTTGATGAAACTTTTGTCAGTAATTTTACGATAAATGGTGAAATGGTAAAATAAGTGGTAAAATTACTAAAAAGATATTTGGTTCAAAAATAGTTAAAATGGCTCAATTTGACGTCATTATGACGTCACCCGTCGAAATTGCATCTTATTGGAACTTGAAACGTGCCTCCATTGTAATGCTAGACATAACTCCTTGGGATTAGGGGATAAAACTACCCTGAAAAAAGACATCAAAGGACTCAAAGTTGCGCAAATACTGGTATTTGGCTCAAAAATGGTTAAAATTGCTCATTATTGACGTCATTATTGACGATATTATGACGCCAGCCGTAAAAAATATGTCATTTTGGAATGTTAAAAGGATTTCAATGTGTCCCTGCGCATCTTTCCTTTAGGATAGAGGGTAAAATTATTGACAAATATGTCATCAAAGGGGTCAAAGTGACGCAAAAGCTAGTATTTGGTTCAAAAATGGTTAAAATGGCTCATTTCGACGTTATTATGACGCCACCCGTCGAAATTGCATCCCATTTCAACTTGAAAAGTGCTTCCATTGTAGTGCTAGACATAAGTCCTTGTGATTAGGGGATAAACCTACCATGAAAAGTGACATCCTCAAAGTTGCGCAAATGCTAGTATTTGGCTCAAAATTGGTTGAAATAGCTCTTTTTTGACGTTATTATGACGACATTATGACGTCACCCGTCCAAAATATGTCATTTTGGAATGTTAAAAGGCTTTCATTATATCCCTGCGCATTGTTCCGTTGGGATAGAGGGTACGATTACTGACAAATATGTCATAAAAGGGGTCAAAGTAACGCAAAAGCTAGTATTTGGTAAAAAAAATGCTTAAAATGGCTTATTTTGACGCCATTGTGACGTCACACGTCGAAATTGCATCACATTGGAACTTAAAAAGTGCTTCCATTGTAATGCTAGACATACGTCCTATGGATTAGGTGATGAAACTACCATGAAAAGTGACATAAAATGACTCAAAGTTGCGCAAATGCTGGTATTTGGCTCAAAAATGGTTAAAATGGCTCATTTGTGACGTTATTATGACGACATCCGTTCCAATGATGTAATTTTGGAATGTTAAAAAAGCTTTATGTCCCTGCACACCATTACTTGGGCATAGAGGGTAAAATTGTGAAAAGTGTTATCAAAGGGGTCAAAGTAGCGCAAAAGCTAGTATTTGCTTCAAAAATGGTAAAATGGCTTATTTTGACGTCAATATGACGTCTATATGGCGTGACCCGTCAAAATTGCATCACATTGGTACTTCAAAAGTTTTTCCATTGTGTTTCTAGACATATTTCCTATGGGTTTATGGATAAAATTGCCATGAAAAGTGGTATCAAAGGAGTCAAAGTTGCGCAAATGGTGGCATTTAGCTCAAAAGGGGTCGATAATGGAAATTGTTGACGTCATTATGACGTCACCAGTAAAAAAAAACGCGTCATTTTGATATAAAAAAAAGCTTCTATTATGGCCTTAGACATATTTACTTGGAGTGAGGGGATAAAATTGCCATCAAAAGTGACATTAAAGGGGTCAAAGGAGAGGGAATTCTGGTCTTAGGCTCAAAAAAGGTTAAAAAAGGCAAATTTTTTACATCATTTTGACGTCAACGGTCCCATTTTCTGTATATTTTTACTAGAATTTAGCACCAAACAAGACCCTGGTAGGGCTAAAAAAAGCCAAAATGTCCGTTTTTTGGCCTTTTGCCTATAATTCTTTAATAATTTCCCTATATAAATATAATGACCTTTTGGCAAAAACATCGTTGACTACCACCCCTTCCTACCACTTTCATACCCCAAACCAAGGTTTTTCTAACACCCTAGGATACCCTGCTGATAACTAACCTAGAGGCAACGAATGGCCCCCATTAGATTGAGATGGAAATAAAGTTGTATTTTTTGGATATAGCTGGATCAGACCGTTAGTCGTAGCCTCTGACCGATATTGACGAGGACTGCTGTAGAGACTATAGTTTTCAATCATTTAATCTCATATTACAATAGCAAGTGTTTATTACTCGAGAACAGTAGTATCTATAACTTTGATAACAAGATATTGCAAATTTAGTGTATGACTGACATATGGGGGGGGGGGGGTGGTATATGCGTTCGGGGTTGCGGGATCGGCCCTTTTATCGTGCGGGCTCGCGAGATTTAGCCTCAAAATGAGCGGGATTGTGGGATTTGAAAACTGTGCGGAGCCCGGAACGGACCACTCTGTGGTCCGGGTTTTTGGATTTGCAGGAAAAATGTGCGGGTTTGAAAACTGGTGTTGGGCCGGGAGTTATAAATATTTATTATTGAATTGTTTATATAAAGCAGTGTGTAGGCAAGTTTGCTTGTTTTTAAACTAACACCGATTTTTTTTGTTTTAGTGGAACACTTGTGGAAATTGCCCTAAAATAGTGCGGGATCGTGATTTTCAAAAAACAGTGTGCGGTATCCGTGATTTTGTGAAAAATTGTGCGGGTTTGCGGGATCCACTATCCCTATAATGCCCCCCCCCAGATGGTGTGTTTTATCATTTCTTGGGTGCTTTTTTTATTTGCGATGTACCGGGTCAGGGCAACATTTTTTTTATGTGATGTTCCTGGGCAGGGGAGCTTAGATGATCATATGTGGACACAGGGGAGAGGGGGGACAATTTGAACCGCACCTTAGCTCCACCTAAACCACATTTGACACTTATATCATATCGTAGAGTAAAATCCACAGGAAAGTGATTTTTTTTGAATATATGACGTCACAATGATGTATAATCGTCATTTTTGGTACATTTTCACCGGAAATTGTGTATGTGAGCTTTTTGGGCCCCTTTTAGACATCGCCTTTGACACTAATTTATTTCCTTATCGCATAGGAAATTCACCAGAAAACATAATGGTACCATTTTGAAATTTCCATTGTGACAAAGTGTTTACAAATGTATACATGGGGTCATCCATAAAGGATGTCCGTAATTTTAGGGGAAATCCTCCCTTTCCCCCTATTGCATAAATGGGTAAATTTTATTAGGGTGTCCGTTTTTTCTCTGTCCGCCCTCCCCTCTAGCCCGGAAGTCCTTTATGGATGGTCCCATGATCAAAAGAGCTTTTTTCGATATTTTTTATTAATATCTTAAGGAATTTCGAAACAAAGAATCCAAGCGTGGATAAACCAAAATCCGTCTCACGGAGAAGCTCATCCGATTTTCGAAAACCAGGACCCTCTACAGCCTATTAGTGCAAAAGTGCCTCTTGAACGAGTTCAAATTGACCTCGTTGACTTCACGAAAACGCCGTGCACGCGAGATGGTATTACCTACCCGTATGTTCTTGGTGTGTTGGATGTATTTTCGCGCTACCTAATACTAAAACCGTTACAGTCGAAATATTCTTTGGAAATTGCAAACAACCTGAAAACCATCTTCTATCAGTCAATGGGTCTTCCACAAATAATTCAATCAGATCAAGGGTCAGAGTTTAAAGGTAATTTTTTTTCTCCCTCATTATATATTGTTTTGGTCTATATATTTTTTGTGTGCGGTGTTATGAGATTATTGATGTGAGATTTTTAGATTAGTGTCGAAAAAAAAACAATTTGGCAATTTTTAGGATCCTTGTACTTGTACGCTTTTGGGTAAGATGATGCGGTCGTCCTTCATTAATATATTGTTAGATCTATGGAAATTCTAAACTTATATTAGGTATTGATATTATGCCATTGGTTGATCTTGTCCGATTCCTTGGTGAATGCCATGCGGGACCTTTGGCCGGTGAATAGCGGAGTTCTGGTCATTTTGTGGACCTGAAGCCAGCGAACATCAATCTTCAGCTATATTTGCAGCATATTGGGGATTTTGAGCTGGGGCATTTGCAATATTTCGGTAGCAGTATGTAGCTTCCTTGCACCAGTCCGTTCAAAGGAAGGTTTCTTTCGACTTGTCAAACGCGTGGATCCCTTTGATGGATCGTTTAATGAGGGTATTTATCGATTCCTGAATGGTCTTCTCGAGTTTATCGTCCAAGTATAACTTGGTGCTCCTTCTTAGCAAGTTACTGAACTGTTGCATCACGTCAGCTTTCTAGAAAGTCCATAGTGTAAATTACTCTGCCAAACATTGTCCTCGAAGAACTTGAACTTCGGAGAACGGGGAAAACGAGCCAATAAAAATGACTAGCTCGCTTTTAGGGGAAAGCGACTCCAGTGATCCATTTATTTGTTAGTTCCAAGGAGTTCAAATCTTGGAATTTTGTTTTTCCGTGACCAAACTGTGCTTTGATACCATACATCAAATATTTATAATTGTTATTGTCGATTTTAATACTTAATGAAAAAAAATTATTGACATTAAGATGGGAAACCATATCCAGCATTTTTGCCGACTTCAGGTGTTGTTGCGGAGGCCATGAAGCTACTCGAGGTGACATTTGCTAGAGGAAAAGCGTATACACCCACAACTCAAGGGAAGATCGAACGTTCGCACGGAACATGGAAGACGAAGATTATCAACTCCCTTCTCCGTGATAGCGGTAATTGGACATTCTAATTCAATGGCTCCGCAAAGATCTCGGTTGATGGGATACTTCCGTTTCCTAGTTTTCGTTAGAAATGTAAAAATCTCACAGTTTCAATCAGTTTTTAGCTTGTGTACATTGTGTGACTCAAAAGTGGAAAATTTCCGAAGCAGAATTTTACCAAAAAATAAAAATAATATGCACTTTATGGCAAAAAACTGGTTTAACAAAATGCTCATTTTGGCCTATTTCTTCCCAACGGTTAATTGGATTTAACCTAATCGCCATAGAAACTGAAATCATACATTATTACTATACTTTCATCTTAACATAGGCTTGTGAACGTGAAACCACATCGATGCTTGTCTGTTACTCTTTTCGTTTTATTTGTGTTTCTCCATACTATCAGATACAAAGTTGTTATAAACACCTGAAAAGTGTCATCATTTTTTAGAAATATTTTGGATTTATGTCAATTTCAGTTGGATCGAGGGATTAATATCTATTCTTAAAGCGCCTCAAAATTTACATAAAAAGAATAGTGGTTGACATTATTATATAGCAATATTATTTGGGGTAATCAAATGGTCATCAAATGTCTCAAATGGTCATCACAGACCCCATATGATCACCAAAGCTCTCATTTGATTATCACTTGGCCTCGCATGATCACCAAAGATCTCATATAACCATCACATGCCCTCCTATGATCACATAAGCTCTCATTTGATCATCACCTGGCCTCACATGATCACCAAAGCAATCATATAATCATCACATACCCTCCTATGATCATCAAAGCACCCATACGATCATCACAAACCCTCATATGATCACCAAAGCCCTCATTTGATCCTCACCTGGCCTCGCATGATCATGAATTCATATGATCATGAGGCCATGTGATGTCATACGAGAGCTTTGAAGATCATGTGAGGGCATGTGATGATTCTTTGAGGTCGTGTGATTATCACATGAGAGCTTTGGTGATCATATCATGGTCTGTGATGACCAAATGAGAGCTTTGATGATCATATGAGGGCATGTGATGAGCATATGAGAGTTTTGGTGATCATTTGAGGGCATGTCGTAATCATATGAGAGCTTAGGTGATCATATGCGGGCATTTGATGGTCCTGTGAGGTCTTGTGACGGTCAAAAAAGAATTTTGGTGATCATATGAGGGTCTGTGATGACCATATGCGAGCTTTGATGATCTTATGAGGGCATGTGATGAACACATGAGAGTTTTGGTGATCATTTGAGGGCATGTCAAAATCTTATGAAAGCTTATGTGATCATATGAGGGCATATACTGGCCATATGAGAGCTTTGATGATCATATGAGGGACTGTGATGATCATATGAGAGCTTAGATGACCATATAATGGTCTGTGATGATCGCATTGATTATCATACAAGGGCATGTGGTGATTTTACGAGAGCTGAGATGATCATGTGAGGACATGTGATGGTCATATGAGGGTCTGTGTTGTCATTTGAGAGCTTTGAAGATCATATGAGGGCATGTGATGATTCTTTGAGGGCGTGTGATGATCATATGAGAGCTTTGTTGATCATATCAGGGTCTGTGATGATTTTACGAGAGCTGAGATGATCATGTGAGGGCATGTGATGGTCATATGAGGGTCTGTGTTGTCATATGAGAGCTTTGAAGATCATGTGAGGGCATGTGATGATTCTTTGAGGGCGTGTGATGATCATATGAGAGCTTTGGTGATCATATGAGGGCATGTGATGATTCTTTGAGGGCGTGTGATGATCACATGAGAGCTTTGGTGATCATATGAGGGTCTGTTATGACCATATGAGAGCTTTGATGATCATATGAGGGAATGTGTTGAACATATGAGAGTTTTGGTGATCATTTGAGGGCATGTCATAATCATATGGAAGCTTATGTGATCATATGAGGGCATATGATGGCCATATGAGAGCTCTGATGATCATATGCAGGATTGTGATGATCATATGAGAGCTTAGGTGATCTTATGAGGGTCTGTGATGATTTTACGAGAGCTGAGATGATCATGTGAGGGCATGTGATGGTCATATTAGGGTCTGTGTTGTCATATGAGAGCTTTGAAGATCATGTGAGGGCATGCGATGATTCTTTGAGGGCGTGTGATGATCACATGAGAGCTTTGGTGATCATATGATGGTCTATGATGACCATATGAGAGCTTTGATGATCATATGAGGGCATGTGATGATATTATATGAGACTGGTGGTGATGATTTTAGGGCATGGTATAATAATATGAGAGCTTAGGGATCATATGAGAGCGTGTGATGGTCATGTGAGGGCATATGATGGTCAAAAAAGAGCTTTGGTGATCATATGAGGGTCTGTGATGATCATATGAGAGCTTTGATGATCATATAAGGGCATGTGATGTTTATATGAGAGTATTGGTGATGATTTCAGGGCATGTCATAATCATATGAGAGCTTAGGTGATCATAGGAGGGCCTGTGATGACCATTTCAGATATTTAATGATCATGAGAGGCCAGGTGATGATCAAATGAGAGCTTTGGTGATCATATGATGGTCTGTGATGACAATATGAGAGCTTTGATGATCATATGAGGGCATGTGATGATTATATGAGTGTGTTGGTGATGATTTTAGGGCATGTTATAATAATATGAGAGCTTAGGGATCATATGAGAGCATGTGATGGTCATGTGAGGGCATGTGATGGTCAAAAGAGCTTTGGTGATCATATGAGGGTCTGTGATGACAATATGAGAGCTTTGATGATCATATGAGGGCATGTGATGATTATATGAGAGTTTTGGTGATGGTTTTAGGGCATGTCATAATCATATGAGAGCTTCGGTGATCATAGAAGGGTTTGTGATGACCATTTCAGATCTTTGATGATCATGCGAGGCCATGTGATGATCAAATGAGAGCTTTTGTGATAAAACGAGGGTCTGTGATGACTATATGAGAGCTTTGATGATCATATGAGGGCATGTGATGATTATTTGAGAGTTTTGGTGATGATTTTAGGGCATGTCATAAAAATACGAGAGCTTAGCTGATCATATGAGAGCATTTGATGGTCATGTGAGGGCATGTGATGCTCAAAAATGAGCTTTGGTGATCATATGAGGGTCTGTGATGATCATATGAGAGCTTTGATGATCATATGAGGGCATGTGATGTTTACATGAGAGTATTGGTGATGATTTCAGGGCATGTCATAATCATATGAGAGCTTAGGTGATGATAGGAGGGTCTGTGATGACCATTAGAGATCTTTGATGATCATGCGAGATCAGGTGATGATCAAATGAGTGCTTTGGTGATCATATGATGGCCTGTGATGAACATATGAGAGCTTGGATGATCATATGAGGGCATGTGATGATTCTTTGAGGGCGTGTGATGATCACATGAGAGCTTTGGTGATCATATGAGGGTCTGTTATGACCATATGAGAGCTTTGATGATCATATGAGGGAATGTGTTGAACATATGAGAGTTTTGGTGATCATTTGAGGGCATGTCATAATCATATGGAAGCTTATGTGATCATATGAGGGCATATGATGGCCATATGAGAGCTCTGATGATCATATGCAGGATTGTGATGATCATATGAGAGCTTAGGTGATCTTATGAGGGTCTGTGATGATTTTACGAGAGCTGAGATGATCATGTGA
>JAUKWD010000103.1:0-10929 GCA_032356645.1 Aegina citrea | reverse complement strand
GTGTTACTTAACTTCCCAAATAAACGTTTTAAGCGAAAAAAATCGACATGAAAATGTTTCGTTCGATTTTTTTCATTAATTTTTTGTCTGAACATGCCCAAATCCCGGAGTTTAGAGGCAGCGAGTTCTGAACGCATGCATAAACGAAAATTCAATATGCTCCCATTTCCTCAAAAATGCTTCAATTGACTTAAAATTGCATTTTTGTCGATAAAATAACGATAATTTTTTTGACAATCGGACAAGTAGTTTTGGTTATAGCAGGGGAGGTGGTACCGCCCCCCTCTTACCCACGACCGGGTAGAAATGAGCCTTACCTGCGGACCGTTAACTTAAGTAAATTAATAAATCCATTTACCCCACTAAATGTAGTTTATGACCGTTTTTGAACCAAAATGGGCTATTTTGGACAGTTTTTACGCCAAAAACGGATTTTTTTGGAAAAAAGCGAAAATGTCACTTCCCTAACGGCTATTATGCTGCAGCTTTGTGAAGAAACCATAATAAACCTATGAACGGATTCTGATATCTAAATCGGAGGAACTAACGGACGGGCAAGAGTGAATTCATAGGTCCCCGACCCGACCGAAGGGTCTGAAAAATGTACTTTTTGTGCGGACGTCATATATATGTATGGTCCCTAAAGTGGTGACATCGTGGCATTGTTGCACCCCCAATATGTTTATATGGATAAAGGTCAAGTTTGGGTATATTTTTAAAACTGGTGGGTGAGACCGAAGGCTCGCCCATGTTTACTTGCAGGTAACCTGCCTTACCCTGAAAGGCAGGGAGGGGGTCATGGTTTTCCGTGATTTGAGATTTTCTCTTTTTATATACAATGATAGGTGAAATAACCTATTTGTTTTTAATGTGATTTGTGTCCTCCCCTCTCTGCTGCTGCTTTTCATCTCTCTGATGGTTCTCGTTCAACTCCCGATTGAAGCGAAATCTCTCCCGCAACCTCGTCAACTTAGTATCATGCCGCGCTCGAGAGCAGTCGTGCTCTCGATGGAATGCTAGAATAGAATCTTCGCCAAATATGAAATGCAATATTAAACCTTAAACGATGATTAGTGAATGTGATGGTAGAGTGGAATACGAAGTGGGGAGGACGATTCGTGTGCTATGGAAGGAGAACGTTTCCGTCAAAGTAAAACAAAAATTTCGAACCAAAATTCTAAACGAACATCCGGACAAGCTGATTGCCGATTGGAAGCGGGTAGACGGTGGAGCGGAGTTGTGTGACCTTCTCGGTCTAGTTAGCCTACAATTCGAACTTGAGGAATTTAAAGATGCGATTTTGGCGCGATATAACACGCGAAACTCATCGATTTCATGGAAAAGTGACAAAAACCAAGTTGTTATTCGCCAGGATATCGATAAATTATCGCTTTTCTTCTGGGACGACCAGCGGAAATTCCTCGCACAGGGATCAGTCAACGCACTACACAAATTCGCAAATATATTCTACAGAGTTGTTGGTGAAAAATTATCGATACCATGCAATGAGCTACGATCGGATGAGTTCACGTGGTGTCTTTCCGAGGAACAACTGCAGGCGAGCCAAGAAAATGTAGCGATGGAACTTAGCGATTTGGATTTGGACAGTTCACCAGTGGAAATAAGGTACACTACACCAACAATTGTTATAACGCCGAAACGACCCCAGTCGGTAACTGTGCCAAGTAGACTCGATGAATCACTTTCACCAACTGACCCTGATTCTCTTTCGCTTCCCTCGAACTTTGAAAGCACAAACGCAAAAATTATCGAGACCCAACAAAAAATAATGGAATCGCTTTTCTCAGTAATAGAAGAATTGAAAGAAATTAAGTCGTCTGTTAGTCGGCTGGACACCCTCGAAAATACGATGTTGCAACTTAATTCAGAAAATAAGGTACTCTCCGACCGAATAAGGGATTTGTCGGGGCGAGTTCTGATAGCCGAAGAAAACCTTGCTGCAGCTGATAAGATTGGAGTCGATTCCCGGTCAGTGACGAAGTCTAGCATTGCTCGTATATCGAAATTAGAGGCGACACTAGAGCTGGTTACATCATCAATTATTACACCGCCTGTAAACGAAATCACATTACCATTACCGTTACCGGATTACCTGTCCCAAGAAAACATAGCGAACGAAGTAAAACGAATTGTTGGCGATTCGATTAGCGCAATTAAGCCCTTAGCGCCCGTGTCAACAAATATATCAAGCACTAGAGCCGCAGGACCACCTGATAGAAAATCAGCCGAAAACCACAGGAAAACATTCCGTGTTCCTAAATGCTCCGAAATAACAACCGCTAAATTCGACTCAGACGTAATACTGCTAATGGACTCTAATGGGCAAGGAATTAACGAATCCATCCTAATGAACGGTCTGTCTTGTCAGCGATTTTATTGTCCTACTCTGCCGGACGCAACGAACCTTGTAAAACGCGCTACTATTACGAAACCGGCTAGGAAAATTTACATTCAAATTGGCACGAACGATATCGAGCATAATAATCCTAGCGAAGTCGGACAGGAGTTGGATGCCCTTTCGTACGCACTTTCTAACGCTTTTCCAAACGCAAAAATCTTCGTCTCTGCGATTCTCGCGAGACGTGACCTATCTGACAAGCGAGACAATGCAAACAAACTATTTGAGCAGCTTTGCGCAAAGTACTCAAGTATCATGCAATTCGTCGCACACGAAAACTTGTCAAATCCGTCTGTGCTGAGCGATGGAGACACGAAGCATTTGCACGGAGGTGGCTTCTGGAGACTGCTCTCTAATATCCGGTTTGCCTTGTTTGGGGTCATCCCACGCCAAAGGCGTTAATATTGGCTATGATAATCATCTATAAACATATTATTTACTTTATTGCATTTCATTTTGGCGGAATGGATTGGTTTCTCACATTTTTTATAACGACAGTTTCAGAGCTCCTTTTTTTATTCCCATTTTTTGTGTTTTTTTGTGTAGTCTGTGACATTTATACCCCTTCTTCTTTTTCTCCTTTCATTTTGATTAACTTCTACTTTACTTTATCATGTTTAAACCTAAGTTGAATATACCAAACCAATCCAAACCGTCAACTATTTTTTCTATTGTATACCAGAATATTGAGGGATTTCATGGGCCTTTGGGATGTAAGATTGAAAATATTAAGAGCAAGGTTAAGGCTGATATTACTTTCTTTTCAGAGACCTGGTCATGTGATCATGACAAAGATATATCTGGTTACTCCCATATTTTTAATGATGGATATAAGCTACCTAATTGTAACAAGGGAAGGTCTTCAGGTGGCCTGATATTATATTTTAAGAAACATCTTCACGAAAAGATTAATGTCTTGAAAAGTACACCCTACGTTATATGGCTGGAGGTCGATAAATCTTTATTCCCCCATATCAATGATAATGTTTTCATATGTGCCACTTATGTTCCACCAGCAAACTCTAAATACAGTCACATTTATACTTTTGACGATATTGCACAGGACATTATGAATTTTTGTGATGATGACGCACCACTTATCTTCCTAGGAGACCTTAATGCTAGGACTGGCCAGATACCTGATAATCTAGACATTTCTAACCACGAGAACGATATATTTCGTATTAAATCGTCACAATTTATCCCCCGTGAGAATTCTGATCCTGCAGATAACTCCCGGGGTTATGCAGTGTCCGGTCTTTGTAAAAGTTTCAACTTACGCATACTCAACGGTAGGTTTCCAGGTGATTCTATGGGTAACTTCACATGTTTTAAAAATAACCACCCATCAACAGTAGATTATGCTATTGCGAGTAACAATTTACTGGATAAGATTGATAATTTTACTGTTTTCCCACAGAGCGAGTATTCTGACCATTCCCAAATCACAGTACAAATACATAGTAGTAACCTACATACGGAGACGGATAACTTAGATAAAGGTTGGTATGACTTGAGTAGACCGTACAAATGGGACTTGGAGGCACTGGAAGTACTCACTGATGTACTCAATGACACAGAGTCTACTGACATGACCAACAGAGTTACGCAACATATGGATAATGGCCTACTAGACGATGCTGGGGACCTGATTACCTCTGTCTTCATACGAGCAGCATCAAAATCCTCGCTTAATAACAAAATTTCATACATGGGTAAGTCAACTGCTAATAGACCGAAACGTATATTGAGTAAAAAGTGGTTTGACAAGGACTTAAAAGACCAGAGGATGCTCGTAAGACGAATGGCCAGACACAAAAACAGAACTCCACTAAACAAGGATGTCCATGAGAGACACGACCAATTACTCAAAGAGTACAAGAAACAGTGTCGACATAAACGCTACAAATACTTCCAGGATACATTCGGTAAATTAGAATCTGACCTAGCTAACCCCGAGAGTTTCTGGAAAGAGTTCAAGAACTCAAACGAGAAAATATCTAGTAAAAACACACTAACGAGTGCCATTTCATCTCGGGAATGGGAAGAGCACTTCCATCAACTTCACACCGAAGTCAGAGAAGGTGATGTACCCGAACTCCCAGAAAATAAACCTACCCTAGTCCTTAATGACGATTTCCAATTGAAGGAGCTTATTGACTTAAAAAAATCCCTTAAAAAGAAGAAATCTGGTGGACTCGCCCAAATAACCAATGAGATGATACTATGTGCTCCAGACAGTCTACTCAAAGTGATACTTGACTTCTTCAACCTTTGTCTACGAGAAGGGTATGTTCCTTCAACCTGGTGCCATAGCTTAATCTGTCCAATATACAAAGATGGGCCCAAGTCAAATCCTGACAATTACAGAGGCATATGTATATCTAACTCGCTTTTAAAACTATTGTGTCTTTTACTAAATAAACGCTTACAAGATTTCACAGATAAGAATGATATTTTAGCAAAAGAACAAATTGGTTTTAAGAAAAATGCTAGGACAAGTGACCATATCTATACATTAAAAACACTTATCACCAAACACACACAGGGCAAAACAGGGCAGAAGGTGTTTGCATGCTTTGTGGATCTAAAAAAAGCTTACGACTCTGTGTGGAACAAAGGTCTTTTTGCAGAACTCATTAAGAAAGATATTAATGGTAACTTCTTGACTCTGATTAAGAACATCTATTTTAAGACCAAATGTGCTGTAAAGGTGAACGGTAGGCGTACAGAATTCTTCGACTACACAAAAGGAGTCAGGCAGGGGTGCCCTTTAAGCCCTATACTATTCAATATATACATTAACGACATTATTACTTCTCTTAATAGAGTAAACCCCACTCCACTCTCATTATCCGATTATCAGATATCATCACTACTATATGCAGACGACCTAGTAATTGTATCAACTTCCAAGGAAGGTCTACAAAAGTGCTTGGACGAGCTGCATACCTTTTGTACTGATAGAAAACTCGAAGTCAACCTATCTAAAACAAAATGCATCACATTCAGCAGGCGAGGAGACCGAGAAAAGCATTTATTCACGCTCAATAATATCCCAATTGTAAATGCTGATAGCTACAAATACCTAGGTGTGACATTCGGTAGAAAAAACGCATCTCTTAATAAGACGATCGACGACTTGAGTGTTAAAGCGAACAAAGCCATGCACGCTTTACACAATAAGTTCAAAATGACAAACATGCCCATCAAAGTCTTCTTTAAGATTTTCGATATTATGATAGTACCAATACTTCTATACTGCTCAGAAATTTGGAACACGTTTTCCGGATTTGATGCAAGGAAGTGGGACTCGTGCGAAGTTGAAAAACAGCACACACAAATGATCAAACGGTGTCTAGGTGTAAATCGATCAACCACAAACAACATGGTCAGAGCCGAAGTAGGTAGGACTCCTTTACAAATTCAAGCATTATGTAGAACATGGAGCTACATCAAATATATTACAGATAAAAATGATACTGAACTGGTTAAAAAAGCATACGAATTTGAGTTATCGAATGCCGACCCTAACTTCAAGTTAGGGCTGTCAACTGTAGGGAACGATATTCGTAAAACAATTTGTAATGTCACTAAAACTACCGAAAACGTGACTAATATATCTAAGACCAGAGTTAAGAAAATTCTCGTCAATGATTATATTGCTAAGTGGAAGGTTGACCTCCCATCTATATCAAAAGCGAGAACCTTTGCACTCCATAAAACATCTTACAATTTTGAACCTTACTTGGATCTAGTAAAGATAAGACGACATAGAGTCGCCCTATCGAAACTGCGACTATCGGACCATTCACTAATGATCGAGGTGGGACGACACAGAAGACCAAAACTAGAATTGGGAGAACGAACGTGCAATATATGTCCTAATAGTATTGAGGACGAAACTCATTTCCTTGTAACATGTATCACTCACAACTACCACAGAACGTTTATTGACTCAGTATCACATAACAACCCAGCTTACACTGACATGAACGACCAAGAGAAATACGGTTTTATTGTGAATACCAAAGACCCAGTACACTTAACTTCGACTGCTTACACGGTACATACATTGTTCAAGGATCGGGTAAGTAATTTAAGGTACGTATAACAAAGAGACCCTTATTTCACGTCTGCCTAACAACCAACCCACGACTTAGCTCATGGGATCGATTGGTAGTCTCATATTAGTGTCCAGCTTCAAGCCATTATTTTTGTGCTATTTTTCCCCTTTATCTATAACTGGTGGATACCATAGCACCAGTCCCCCTCTCTACCCGAGGTCACTAATACGCCTGGGCAATACAAGACACGCCCAAGGCGTGTTGCTGACCTCTTTTTTTCTACCAACATCTGGACACCCTTTTGCATGTCTTTCCCCATACCATATCGATCTCAGTAGCATGATCACTCCCGTATAGGGGACCCCTAGTCTATATACTACCAAGCTGGGCTGGGCCAAAATTAGTTGTATGGTTAGAGTTGTATAAGGTTATTGCTTTATACACTATCTTTGTATATAGTATTGCGTTGATTTATATTTTATATTGTGTTTACTATAATGAACTTTTATTTTAATATTCTATGTAATGATTATTACGAAGAATTACAATAATAATAACATGCAAGCTCAAATAGCCTAATCCATATGGTCCATGTAAACAAAATATCTGCCGTTGGTTGTTCTTCGATTTTAGGAGCCAACCTACACTCAGCCGGAGGTGTCCAACCACTTGACGCGAGGACATGAGCCTCGAAAAAGACCGAAAGTAACCGAAAGTAAGTTATCTGAGTGAGAATTTTTTTATTGCATTTATTGATTGTGAGGTGGAATTTATTTTTTTATTGAAGGTGATCAAAACGTGAATTATGACGGAGCCTTTTTTTGTTTTTTGTTTGATAATTTTTAATTTTGCCTTTGGGATGATTCAAAAACCAAGGGGTGGGGTAATCTGTGAATTGTGATTTGGCACTTTTGGAGCAAATTCACGGACGTGAATTGTGAAACGGGACTCATTTTGAGCTGTTTGTAAACTGCGGTGAAATGTGAAATGGCGATATTAAGGCCAAAACCTGAGAAAATCAAAATCTGTGAAACGTGATTTGTGCCTTTTCAGTGCCGTGCAAAATACGTAGAATATACGTAGAATAGTATTAGTATTTTAATTTTGAAAACCAGATTACGATTTCTATTTTTATTGTACAGAAAAAGAAAAGCCTCCGTAAAAAGGAGTTTCAGCCAAAAAGGAAGAGTTGGATCTCATTTACCGACTGTGTAAAATTGCTCAACTGATTAATAATTTCAATGTTTTAGAAAATATGTCCAATCACGATAGTTCAGCAGACGAATCACCAATTGAATCAGATGAATCCGAATGGCCTGATGACAGTAGTGCATCTGACTCTGACTCTGAACTACCTGAACTTGGTTCTGATGAAGAGCTGTCACAAACATCTCGCCCAGAGCGAGAAATTGAAAGTGATGATGATAAAGATGGCTGTTGCCACTGGTCAGCGTCGCAATCGGATCACGGTACTGTTGCACTCGACTTGCATCATAATTCTGTCAGTGGAAAGAATTTACACTCCTTTCCAGATGATACTATGCCAGGGGACATCGTATCGCTCATTCTGACAGATGAACTGATCGACAAATCTATTGATGCGACCAAGGATTTTATAGTGAACTATAAAAAAGTTCACTATAAAATCCTTGATGCGACTAATGAACATGGATCGTTAGATAACAATTACGTTTGTTGGTATCATCGAGAAGAACGAAAAAGGGCGGAGCTTTGTGAAAGCTTACTTAACCATCAAGTGGCATCTTGGTCTCATCGGGATACACCTCAATATCGATGGGCGTGGTCAGAGGACACATTCAAATGTCAGCCGGAGATAAAGAAGATCTTTACAAGAAATGAATACGAAGCAATGCAGAAACACTTCAGGTAAATATAACGGTATAACTTTCTAGAAATTGGGAAATAAACGCAAACACAAAGCAACAACTATTTTGTATGTGATCTATCACTAAAGGTGGTCTTAGCATGTCCCGATAAGTTCTATGCATTTTTGTGTATTTGTGGACAACTGATAGATGGCAATAATTTTATTTTTTTGCATGGCCTATCATGACCCATTGTTACATTTTAAGAAAAACATGTAATTGTTTTCCTGCATTGCCAAATTTTGTGAAAATATTTTGGAAAAGTACACATCCAAATAACTATACGTTAATAGAGGTAATTTTCTGACAGTGATTTTTCATTTTATTGTACGGCAAATAAATTTCATTACCAAAATATTACTCCAATATTAAAGGATACAGTCTTATATTTTTTGAGTGATTAACCACTCGATCTTCCCTTCTGAGAGCTATTACTAAAACCTTGGCAGAAATTATAAGTAAGAGCAAAACAAAGTCTCGACCATTGACCTAGGCTGGTGAGACAGAGCACTCTTCCACCAAAGACATCGCCAGATTACCACCCTCTCCAAAACATCATGCAAGGAGTCGTTGATTTCAAGAACAGTTCCACATCATTTTGGAAGGAGGGTAATACTCTTACTGTCGATAAAGGGAGAGTAAGATAAAAAAAAAAGCAAAAGGAATGTATACAAGTGCAGAATGCCTGATAAACCTATACCGATGGGATGGACTGACAAATTAGTAGACAATATATGATACAATTCTATTTTGAATAAGGTATTGTGGTGCAGGTATGAATGTGCTGGAATAATGATATGTACCTAACAAACAAAAACATAAGCACAATAAATTTATTATGATAAAGGCATCACATAAATAAGAACACAATAGTGTGCATAAAAATATAAGCCCAACGATATTTAATAACAACTGATCATTATGTATTTATCAACAGAAACTTCAACTCTTACACCAAGTGTACAGTATCAAAAATATAGTAATGAAACGAAAGACGTTTTAAAGTAAACAAAATTTATGAAAAGTTTGTTGATCAAAATAATTTTAGTGCTAACTCAAATTTTGTGAAAGAGGGAGACCCAAATCAACCAAATTTTTGCCGTTTTGACAACCAAAATGGACTTTTGACACCATTTATACCCCCTTGGCCGACAAAGTTAAAAAAACAAAAACAATCCAGTGCCAATTTCAGAAATGAGAGAGCATTTTGTTCATTTTTACAAATGACCTTTGACCCCCTTTTTGACCCCTGGAGGGTCAAATTTTCAAAAACTGACCTTTTCATTGAATTCCTCGCCCCCAAAAACTTACCTGTGCAAATTTTCGTGAAAATCGGAGAACAAAATTTTCGACCAAAATTTGGCCCTTTTTACACCCAAAAATGACCTTTGACCCCCATTTTGACCCCCTGAAGGGTCAAATTTTCAAAAACTGACCTTTTCATTGAATTCCTATCGCCCAAAACCTTACCTGTGCAAATTTTCGTGAAAATCGGAGATTTTTTGTTGTTGTTGAAAAAAATGGCTTTGGTCCTCATTTGGTCCTGCTGGGAGGGAAAGGGTTAAACCAAAAAAATCTTAAAAAAAAATTATCTGAAATTTACATTAACTGTATGTATGACGCCATGATGACACATTGACATTTTCGACACTTTTTTTATAGAAAACCAGTCATTTGATATTTGTTCACGCTGTCAATATTGATACTAATTGCTTAACCGCCAAATTGATGAGAACACATTGGAGACATTTTTAAATCTGAATATGACGTCATTTAGAGAAATTACTCCTTATTTTTTGTGACTTTCAGAGCTCCAGCATCCAGCATAGTATGACGTCATAGTAGAGAGGTTTAGATCTAACATTGTAATCAGAACATTGGAGTTTTAACAAAAAATATTTTCACAGAGATTTGGATTATTCATTCTGGAGCTCTGAAAATTTACAGTTTTTTACTCAAAACCAAGGTTTTCTAACACCCTAGGTTACCATGCGTATGCGCATGCGTATAACCAACCTAGGTGTATAACCAACCTAGGTGTATAAGCGATGACATTCCTTATATTTGTGTTGGAAATAAATACGAACATTTTGAATATAGCTCGATGAGACCTGATGAGACCGACAAAGGAAAATGTGCAACCTAAAATAAATGGTGATTTTGAACTATTTTTGGCCAAAAAGGTAAAATTGTTACCAATTTTCTGCGAAAAACGGCAAACAATTATTTTGCTAAGTATTCTAATTATAGACCATTTTTTGTTTGTTTCTATACTTTAAAAATATGCAATTCAGGTTTGATGAACGGGTTTTGATGAAATTGCTGAAAATGGTATTTTTTGGGTCAAAATTACCAATTTTTGACCGAAATTGTATATTTTGGCCAAAACGGGATTTTTTACGAAAATAGAAAAATATCACTTCCGTACTTCCGTAATTTAAAAAAAAACTATAACCTACCCTCCATGGAAAATCATATTAGGGAATGGTCATAAAGTACGTGAGGGGGGCGGAATATATTTGTATGGCCCCCTTAACGCTATAAGCTGTCGTTTATG